>JBBPLC010000517.1:0-17762 GCA_038089535.1 Hemileccinum rubropunctum
GGACAAGGTAGAGTACTTGTGCGATGGGAAGACTCCAATAGGAATTCCCAAATCATGGATTTACACAATGTTGGCTTAATACCCAACTCAGGTGTTTGCCTTGTCTCTGTTACGATTCACTTTTTCTTTGCCTTTTGCATTAGCATTCCTCCTACACTTCTTGCTAATGCTTTTCTTTTGCACAATGACCTCCACTTACTTCCGTTCTTCTCACAATGGTCATCATGATTACGATCTCTTATCTCTCCATTCCCGCTTCCTTCTGACGGACAGCCACATTTCCTTTACTCCAATAACTTCCGTTATCTTCCTCACACCATTTACCTTATCGGGCTTCCTCTGACCTTCCGCTACTACATAGCTTGGTCCGTGCACACTTCCCTTTAGGTATATAAAGCCTGCCGTCGTTATCTTGTATTCTCCAAGCTAGACCTACCTGGAATAGCATCTTTGTTTCCTTCCCTCGTCATTGCTCTCTAAGTCACTCGTCCTACTTTTGAGTGGATGCTTGTTGTTCTACCTTCGTCTCCGGTCGCTCTTCTTTGTGACTCATCCCTGCTGGTCTTCTTTGCGGTTGTCCCATTGACAAGGGTATCCCTTGGTCGATTACCCCTCGTCCACCTCAGGAAATCCCTGCGAAAGTCTCTGGTCGTTAACCACACGACTCGTCCTTGTCTCCGGTCGCCTCTCTTCGTGACTCGACCCGTTGATAAGTAAGCCCTTAGTCGACACCCCTTGCCTCCCAGGTCTACGTTCACTCCTACCCAGACCAACCGTAACAGTTTCCCTTGGTCAATTACTTGCTCGTGGAGCAAAAGTTCATGGTGATGATCGCCAGATTACAGTGACTTATGGTGATGGCACTATTCTTGCCCCATTTACTCCTGGTCGAGTTGGTCGTGGCTTATACATGATTGAGGCATTACAACTGAAAGGACAACGTGCTCACATGATGCGTACTATCACATATGACATCCTTCACAAACATCTGGGACATCCCTCAAAAGAAGTCATTAAGCATGCCAGGAAGCACACTAAAAGTCTGCCGGATGTTGAGATTCCAAAAGAAGACTCCATTTGTGACGGTTGTGCTAAAGGTAAACTTCCCAACAGGAGTTTTCCTCCTACTGAGCGACATGCTGTTTGCGTGTTTGAGTTGATTCACTCTGACATAAAGTCTTTCCCCATTGAATCATACCATCGGTACAAATATATCATCACCTTCTTTGATGACTATACCTCCATGGCGTGGGTCACTGCTTTGCACACGAAAGATGCTGCATTGACAGCCACTAGACACTTCTTGAAAATGGTGTCCACGCAATTTGGAGCGAAAGTCCAAGGATGGATGTCCGATGCTGGGGGAGAATACAAGTCCAGAGCTTTCGATGACATGCTCAAGGGGGAGGGGATATGCATTTTCCAAAGCACCCCTCATACTCCTCAACAAAACAGTTGAGCGGAACGATTTATGCGTACTGTGATGGACAAATCTGAGGCTATGCAGCATGATGCCTGCATCCCAGATAGTTGGTGGGAGTTCAGCATTATACATGCAACCCACGTCTACAACAGAACACCACTGCGTTGCCATAACTGGCACACTCCTTATGAGTTGCTACACAAGCAGCAGCCGGACGTAGCCCATCTTCGTGTTTTTGGAAGTGCCGCTTACGTGCATATCCCAGAAGATGTGCGGGCTAATAAAATGGCCCCTAAGTCTGAACTTATGGTGTATCTGGGTGTGATGCCAGGGAATGATTCCAATTTCCTGTTCATGCGTTCCCCAAACAATGTCCTATTCACCTCTGCACACACCATTTTTGATGAGTCATGATTCCCCCATTGTGCATCCCACCGCACATGGACTGCTGCACCTCCTGTGCCTACTGTCGCTGGTGAGTGTGAGCCTCTACCAGAGCTACCACTGCCCCCTGCAGATGACGACTATTGACCTAGTCAACCCACTCCGCAAGTTCCTACTCCTCCTCTAGTCCCTTCTTGCACACCTTCACCTCACCCGGCATCACCCCCTCCTAGTGCACCTAAGGAAGGATCAAGGGGAGCACCACCAGTGATTCCTCCTGCCCCATTGCGCCCCCAATGACAGCAACATGTGCCTATCCGGCCCAACAATGTCTATGGGGATGATACACATCCTGTTGAGCAGGTGAAGGAGATCGAGTGCAAATCGTGCTGGCAAGACAAAATTAGGGAACCTGGTCCATCTCGACAGAGACAGCCAGAGCCTGAGTCACCGCAAATGCCAGGCAACCTTCCCGACCACAATGCGCCGCCCACTCCTGCCGTAGCTCCTGAATCTGACAGTGAAGCTGACGTTGAACGATTATGTCGTGAAGGGAGAGCTGGATTGGCTACATTTCTAATGTCTAAGGCAATCCCATATGCGCTAGTTTCTACAGAAACTAAGCCTCTATGCGAATGGACTTATAGGGACATTCAGACGCTGCCAGCTGCAGCACAAGAGGAATGGAAAGCTGCCTGTCGACGCGAGCTAGACATACTCCGCAAGCGAAAAGTCTTTGAACTGGTTGACCCTCCAAAGGGGCGTAAGGTTATTGCAAACCGATGGGTCTTTGATCAGAAACCAGATGGTCGCAAATGTGCATGCTTGGTTGCAAAGGGTTTCTCTCAAACAGAGGGAATCGACTTCGACCAAATCTTCTCCCCAGTTGTAAGGTTTGAGACTGTGCAGCTCATGCTTGCACTTGCTGCCTTAGAAAACTGGCATATAGAAGCACTCAATGTGAGAAGCGCTTACCTTTATGGCAAGCTACACGAGGAAATCTACATGAAACAGCCTGAAGGTTTTGTAGTCCCAGGGCAAGAGCATAAAGTGCTCTGTCTACAACGTGCCCTGTATGGCCTTAAACAAGCTAGACTAGCCTGGTGGAAGACTCTTAATGAGTCCATGAAAGACCTCGGCTTCGAACATTTGAAGTCTGATGCTGGTATTTTCCTATACCGGAAGAAAGGCACCCAAATAGTGGTTACCATCATCTATGTTGACGATGCCCTGTTCTGTGGTCCTGATAAAGCCATGGTTGCAGAGGTAAAAGCCGCATTCATGCATAAGTGGGAATGCAGAGACTTAGGCCCTGCAAAGGAGTTTCTACACATGAGAATTCGTCGGACTGGCAGCAAGATCATGATTGATTAGTGCACTTACCTAGAAAAAGTCCTTGAACGATTCGGAATGCAGAACGCTAGAGTCGCTCCCACTCCCCTTCCACAGGGGTATTACCCTCTTGACTACAATGGCCCAGTTGACCCAGAACTGCGATCTCGCTTCCAACAAGTGATTGGATCCTTATTGTACATCACATTAGGAACCAGACCGGACATAGCTTATGCTGTGACTGCCCTATCTCGGCATGCTGCCAAGCCATCATCAGAGTACCTCGACAAGGCACTCTACATATGTTGGTATCTACTTGGTACCCGATATTACTCCCTTGTCTTTGATGGAGCCTCCTAGGCTGGCATGATTGCATATACCAATTCTGATTGGGCATCTGATCCAAACACCCGTCGCTCTCAGACTGGCTGGTTTATTAAACTAGCTAATTGCATCTTCAGCTGGCAATCGCAACTACAACAGCGCATTGCTTATTCTTCTACAGAAGCTGAATATGTTGCATTTTCTGATTGTAGCAAGCAGGTGGTATGGTTGTGTTCCTTAATGGAAGAACTAGGATACAAGTTACATCCAATCAATTTGTGGTGAAAACCAAGGTTCCATATTCATGGGATCGAACCCCGTTACCGAAAGACGCAATAAACATGTAGACATCAAATGGCACGGTGTCAGGGAGTTCATCTGTAAAGGCTTAGTAGAACTATTCTTTGTCGAAGGAGCACACAATCCTGCTGATATGTTCACTAAAAACCTTGGACATGTCAAACTTGATCAGTTCAGAGTGCAACTCGGGCTGGTCTTCTATGACCAACCCATAGCACCTTGAATGAGTGCTCTCTTTGCTTATGCACCTTAGATAGGCAGCTAAGCGAGGGGGAGTGTTGATTGAGCACCATGTAGTAGCTCTCAATGCTACTTATTACTTACTAGTTGTAGTGTAGCTTACCTCATTAGGAAATAGTCACACACTCCATGTAGTATATAAGTTGGAACTCAGTCGTCTGAGTTTGAATAGCATCTTGTGTTTTTACCACAACCATCTCCTGAAACCAACCCCTCTAACCTTGGTGAGTGTCAGGTATTCCTCTACCTTACCACCTGTATGCTTTTAATATCAGCAACAATCACGAACAGTCCAGATAACCCCATTATAAAGCTGTCCATTGTCTGAGTACACGTCTATGACTCATTGAGCAATAAATGTGATTCAAGGCATATATTGAGTTGCTTACCTTGAGTTGGGAACAAAACCCGGACAAAACCAAAAGATGGTCTGGCCCATCTGGGAGGCTGTCGTTGGATTCATTTAAAGAGCTGCAGCCTGTGCAGGAAGCATGTGGTGCCCAAGTTATACTGGAAGCGAGATGTCTCCTTCCGAAGTCTGCATTGCATGTTGCAATCATTTATCAATCCTCCAGCCTGCAATTGTTGTAGATCCACCCTAAATAAATGACAAGCGCATTGCTTGGCAGCCGATGACGTTAAAGTGGCTCACCAGTAGTGAAACCCTGGAGCCTGTCAGGATATGAAATCATTCAGTGTCATCAGTGTGCCATGATTCATGCCAGGAAAAAGGTTATGCAGTGCACTGCATGCATGCCTAGCTTGTCCGAGTTGTGCACCTGAAAGCAACTTGAAGGACCTACTACTAGTAGGTTTGCCATGAGTGACACTGAACAACTAACTGATGCAGTATAAATTGTAAACAGTGATTGACTCGATGATGCTGCTGTCGCAGCAGCATGGCATGACTTGACCAATGTTAACATTGACTGGTGATAACTTGAAGTTGAAAGTAGAGTTAATACTAGTATACTACACAACCCGGTTCAGGCTTGCATATAGGACACTGACAGGTGGTGAACTTTGAAACACTGGTGTCACTACATGCTTGCTAGTGAAGGATCGTTTGGCCGGCCACAGAGTCATGGTTAAATCCACAGTGTATCTACCCGCCTTCAAAACCTTGGACCTTCCTGAGTTGCTTCTAGCTTCAAGGCTGCTTACTCATCATTGAAACTTGAACAGAGCACAAATGACTAGAGCTGGCAGGCAAAACATAGTCTATTGCGATGCAAATCTATCTTGGGGCTTTATCATTATCCAACAGTCAATTCCACCCTTGGGGTCTGCAGATCCTCACTGGCAAACCGGCTATGCTGGCCAATCATAGGCATTATCTCTGATCACTGGTTGACACTGCTCTATATAGTCCATGTGAATAGTCTGACTTGAGTGTTTGCTATGCCTGACTTACAATTTCTGTCCTCCACTGGCACTAGGAGTGATTAGACGATTGGTAACACTTCATGCCTCTTCACGTACTAGTACCCGCATATGCTATGCACGCATTGGAGGTGTCTCTTTGACCTGCAATTTGAAAGCAGGTGCAATCAATATCAGGTCTTGACTGACCTGTAATTAGCAAGGAGATGATTGGTTCTACTGATTCAATGCAGTTTGGATGCACATTGATTGCCCTTATTTACAGAGCAACTTGAACACCATCATACGGCCCAGCTTCAATCAATTATCCAACCGGTGAGAGCATTTTATCAGATGTTTGCTAGCCTGAGACATGCATCATTCGCTGCAAGGTAGTTATGGTTCATAGACCACTGCGGACCAGATGATGCTGGAGATCAAGCTCTCACTGTCATACATGTGACCATGCCTGCAGGCGCTACATCAGATCCTTGGCTGTACTGCCACCACATTAGAATTCCTGACCAGTGTCATATGAACAAGTATCATGTTCACTCAGTTTACCTGGGCCCTTTCCGATGAATAACTTACCCAAGATCATGGCTACGTCCCAGAACTTAGACACTTATCAGGAAGAGGTGCTTCAGCAAGGTAGTAGTGCATCATCTCCCTGCACACATCACTGGTCCAAAGGAACGAGACATTCAATTCACTTTTGGTTTTCCATCTATAATAAATTGCAGCATGCCAGTTTTATTTTGAAAATGTAAATAGGAAAGGTGCATACATGTCGTTAGGTAGTCAACCAACAACCTTGGTACTCAAATGTCAGGGGAAGGCTGTTATGCGCCTTCCTCTTTGTGGCTGCATCAGGTACATGGGCAGCTTCCTTTGCTGTGTTTGGGGGTTGACCAGACTTCCCAGGTCAACGCGTTTTGACGTCATGCTCACCCAAGTCCTTTGCTCTGCCTAGGTTCTCCCTCGATGTTTCCGGCTCCCCCTCGTCCACCCTCACACCCTCAGCAGCCTTGGGTGGCTCTGTAGGTGCACAGGGTCTTCCAGTGGATCCAGGTTGGTTATGGTGCAATATCAGTTGTCTGAGCAAGTACTAATTCAAGGAGTTGCCAGTGTATTGAGAAGTGGCCTTCAATCATCGCAACTTATCGAACTGGAGCTATTTAGGAATTGAGGGTGAGCAAGTCCACATTCATGAGACAAAAATGAACCTACTGATCAGTGACAAACATGCTATCAAAATCAAATCAAGCCAATATTTCAGATCACAAGCAAGTGTGCAGCTAGATGAACTCATATGTGGAAGGCTTGTTGCATGACAACTGGATTCCTGCAAGCAAATTGATGTCTGTCCTGTGAGACATAACCCACTTCAACGGGAGCAGTGTTGGGATTCAATGGCGCATGGAAAAGCAGCAAAACACAGCAAGAAGGTATAGCTGTACCACTGCTAGCAGCTGTGTGTTTGGGACCTATCAATAATGGCATGAGAAAACAAAAACATGGGCTCCAGAACAACATCAATACCTCCTTCACACATGGCACATCATCAATCATTTTCAAAAGATGAAAAGTCGAAATAAAAGCATACCATTTCATAAAGTCGGCTTGTTCTTCTCTTAAGTATGGGTCCTTGAAACCTATGCAGGGCGATCCAGATACTGTCAACCAATGCAAATATGTTCCACTCACCAGTCCACTTCTAGAATAGACTGTGCATAAGCCCATCTTTTGGTTGATCAGGATTAGGCTGTAACCTCTTCATGAGGTGTAGCAGCTCATCATTTCCGGTATACGCCACCTCATCATCTGCTCGACAGTAGTCAATGGCGTCCAATTGGCGAGCAAACGAGGTTACACATCATTGGTGCACCTTCATCGTTAGTAGAGAACTTACATCCTTCAATTTCTAGTAGTACGTCTCCTGGCCCATCTACAGCCCAACAGGTATGCAACATGGACCCATGGCATGTCTCATGTTCTTGTTGTGGATGACCTTTAAGCAGATGGTCAACACTCAGCAGAATCCTGGTATTGTATATGCAATATACCAAGGGGTAACATGCAAAAGTAACCACAGTTATCACACATAAAGGGTGTCAGGCAGGAAAGTATGTTAGAAGGCTTCTGTTGGCAATAAATGAATGTATCTGTGTACGAATTGCATCATTCATGCTGCAGAGTCCCAGTGTGTGTGTGCATAGGTGTGGCATCCTGATTTAGTAAATCATGGCCCAGCTGCTGTGCTGCCTGTCGACCTTGATCACCTTTCGTGTTATTGCGCTTGTCTCCTGGGCCTCAGGACTGTTCTAGCACCTTGGCCGGTCTATGTACAACATATACAGCGCATCTGACATGCCCAATTTGGCCTTGATGTCGCTGCTCGACTTGGTAAGTCACCCTCTTTCTACTGATAGCTTTAGATCATGTTTTTATTTGTCCTTGATGACGCAGTGGATCTGGCTAGTGTGTAGGGTGTTGTGGGTGCTTTGGAAGTATGTTTGCAGTTTTTTTTCGTACCTCCTGTGCTGACTCGCTATGCACTCAGCTAGTAGCCTCACTTCGACTCGCAGCATATGCTGCTCATTGTGCTATCCATCCAGCACCATATTCCATCAATCTCAATGCCATCTGCATCAATCCAACACCATCCATCACTCTCCACAACTTCCAATTTGCCCTCTACCACCATATGGTCTCCTGGCCCTATATCTTCATCTGGCGACTTCGTGTCGACGTCGTGCTCAACTCCCTTGCGTTCCCTGCACATTAGGTCGATATCAATGCCCTCTGCAACATTCCTGCATGATTCGCCATCCTCGATAGGTTCCAACTTGACCTTTCCACCTGGATGACCTCCTGGGCCTTCAACCCGATATTTTGGCTTTGCGTCATCACTGGGCTTGCTATCCTCACTCTTGGGACATTTTAGGGGGTTGGGGGAACTCTCTGGTGTGTGCTCTATGTGTCCCATTTCGATTTGGTTAGCTAACTTGCCCAGATTGCCTATACACCCTCCTGGTCCTATATCTCAACACAGCGACCCCAGATCGTCACCACATGTGTCCATACCACTATGGAGGCTCTATAGATGTCAGGTGAGTATGTCGCATTGTTTGCGCGTGATCGCTGTTTACTGATTTGACTGTTTTGCCCAGATCACCTTCTGGACCTATAGCTCGACACGGTGCATTTGGCATATCATCACCACCATCACATTGGAGATGTCCTGGTAGGCTATGGGGTCTATCCGGTATGTCTGCACTTCATCCCAGTTTGATCCAACTTGCTAACTGGTCCAGATCACCCATATGGCCTTCTAGGTTGCTATTGCAATGTAGTGCATTAGCATTGACTTCACATGGGTTCCCAGTGCCTTTGGGGTGTTTTGGGACACTGTAGGACGTATCTGGACTGTTCGTAGTTCATTGTGGCTTGTCTAGCTCCTCTGGTTGTTCTGACTGGTTGTGCACCTGTACTGACGGGTTCACCAGCATTGCCATCTGATGCTGCTAGCACGTTCACGTCAGTTCTGGTGAGTGCTTCACCACATTTCGCAGCCCACTCCCTCTCAAGCTCTGCACTTGGGGGCTGGTACTGGCGCTGTGTGGTCACATTAGGTGGGCTAGGTAGTATGGGTAGGCCTGGTGGTGTATCAGGTACATTGCTATCATCTGATGAGGTGGGCTGATCAACTTTGTTGACAGCTGCAGTCGATCGCATTTGCACTGCATAAACTCCGAGTCTCTCCCCAAGCACCTTGACCAGCAGGAAATGTCACAAGTCAACAGGAGAGTTCTTGCACCTAATGAAGACATTGATGGTGAGACTCAAGGTTGGACTTGTCATGCTAGACTAAATATGTGATAGTAATATTTTCTAGGTGAATGATTGGGGAGCACTTTCTTGTGCACCCCTAGTTGTGTTGCTGATTCTCTTGCAGAAACCATAGCGCACAGTTGTTGTAGACCTTCTTGTCCACTGCCTTGGCGTTCGGTATGCAAGACATAGAGCTAGACATTGAGCCATCAAAGATATGATTTGAAGCTCTTCCACGATGAATGGATCAATAATAGTATACTCAGCACCTCAGAACCTAGACACAGATACACTGATTGACTACCCAGGGACTACCTGGAGACTGACTCTTGGCTCTTTGCCATTGATATTGAACACTCTGAACTAAAGATGTATGAGATGCAATGGATGCCTATCTGGACAAGGGCATAGATAAGAAAGGAGGAACTGAGCCAGGCTCCCCCACTCGGTTTCGCCTGTGTAGCTGCGCATCAGTGCGTCGAGTAGACAAATATAGTGACCATGTCAAACAATAATAAACATGATCCTGGGAATTGGACAGGTCATTATTATGATGGAACAGGAGATCACTGATAAAGCACTGGCATGACTGTTCTATCAAGCACAGCAGAGCTGCAAGTGTGAGCCAACAAATTAGGCTTCATGAGATAGACAGCATTTCTGCAGATGAGAAGACTGCTCAAAAAGTGGCCCAAATGATAATAAATAACTATATACCAGTTCAAGTTTGTCCCAAAATTCGGGTGATTATCAATTATCTCAAAATTTAAAACTTCTAATGCTCTCCTTCCCAGATCTCCCACCAGGGTTTATGGACATGTGTGTGCCATGCTCTCAACACTACAAGAGGCGATGAGCTGTAAGTTTTCAATGATTTATTCCCACTTATGAGCTCCAATGTCAAACATGATGATTCATAGGACACCTTTGCATACATATGGGATGCGTTTATTGCAAGTCTGTATCAGAACCCACCAGCAATTACTCTGCCTTGGAATAACAACAACCTAGACATTCCTCCACTAATTCTTTCCAGCTTACCATCCCCCCCTCTGAGCCCCCAACCATTCAACCCACCTGTTGTCTCGTCACTGTTATAGAATTCACAATACATTTACTATAACACTTGGACACTTATCTTATCTTATTGGGTAGCATCTCATGTGACAACTCCCACAGCTAGGCTTAGGGTCTAGGACCACACTAAGACTGGTCACATGACATGACATCATCATTGGGCCTGGAGCTATGACCTCATTGGTCTAGGCTATGACATCATCAGTGATGTCATGCCTCATGGTAACCTCATGGACACCTCATATTATCTGCCTGTTCCCCTTCTATACTGGCCCTCACATAGATACAGGAGCCTCCCCTAAACCAATCCCTTACATATATATACTGCAGACCCTCCTGTATTATTCCCTAGTTCTATTCACTTGTCTCTTGCCTGGTTCCCTATGTCCGAACTGCCTGAGAGCCACAGTGGGTATTCTCCCACACTCCTTGCCAGGTTATGCCATCCCATTACGAAAGGCACTCATCGTCAAACCCTTCCTCCTCATTGGCCATATCTATTGGCTAGATGCCACTCGTCGTCATCGCCAGCAGGAACCTTCCCGCAAGGTGGATGGAGCAGCCTCATTTGCCATTCCACTCCGTTACAGTCACCACCTCAAGTTGAGCCCCTGCCACTGTCTCCAATCATACCTCTTGTTCCACCACCTTCAAATCACCAACTCCCTCTCTACATTACAAGCCCACTGCTGTCCCCTCTGGTGGTCACTGTGGTCACTAACAGAAATGTCCTGATGAACGACTACATCGATGGCGGTAGGGTGAGCAATGCCTTAGCATTGCCAATATTCAGTACATACCATTTCTCTGATATATGCCCACTATTCAGACTGTGACAGCTACACACGTCACCAACATCACACAACCTTGGCGTTGCGTGTTCTTCCACTCATGGCATGGGGTATTCCACACAACCAACACAATGTTTCCTGCTCCTAATCTAGTCAATTGCGCCAATCATGCACTGAATAGTGCATATGCACGCTGGAATATGATGAACTACTTTTACTGACCACCATCGTTATCAACGGTTGCCCGGTGATAGCTATCCACTCAATGGACCATCCCAATTCTTCTCCAGGTGCTGTGTCACACTTTGAGAAGGTCTTTAAGAATGTTGTATGTTTACCTGTTTAAAAATCAAGTGCTTCCATATGGACAGTTTTCAGATCCAGATGGCATGATAGGCGAGCACAAACTGCTTGCTCCAGTGCACACTTGAAGCCCTCGTCATGTTGAGAACTATTCCATTCCTCCCATTGCCACATCCCGACACTCGTGAAGACTCTGATATCGATCTGCTGTCTCCATGGATTTATAGCCTTGACGAAAAAGAATGGCTGTCAGCCATGTTCACATGGAATCCCTTGTGTATGTGGCACATCTTTGAAGGTGATCGCATTGTTTGGTTTGCAAACGAGAAAGGTACAATATTTCCTTGCTCTCCTGCTCTCTCCAAGCGATAAGGCCTCTTTTACACTTGGGGTTTGACAACTTAAACAGGATACTTTTGGGAACATCATATCATGGGGTCTAGTAACTGAACTGGAAAACAAGTCCGTATTGGTATTAATAGCAAAAGTGTTGGCCTCGGTAAGTGACATCTACGTAAAGACTCGTTAACTGATGAATGACCACACCAATAGTTTTCTGTTAGCAGACTCTATGATGTCCTACAGACACCACGTCAATTACTGTTCAATTGCTCCGAGGCCATACACAATAGTATGGTAAATAAACTAACAAGGAAAACATTGGCTTTATTGTGGGCCCTCAGCAATGATAATATTCAATACCCCCATGCAGGATTGGTCAGTAGGACATGTACAGAGGGACATGTGGTGCTTCTAAGGTTGTAGCAGTCCCTCAGGTTCTTGGTCATATGAGAACGCTGTCTTGTTGTCCCTTTTTTGTACTAGGTACGGTAAACATAGTGTACTTCCATCAGATTATTAGTTTGATTTGTCTGTCACGCATCACACGGTCATCAAAGGTTCATGTATGGGTGGTGTTCAGTGTCCCACCTGTGCCACTGTTCAAATTTGTTGTGCCGCTTTTCAAATATGGTACACCAATTCCCAAGTCTAGAGTGTCAAGGTTGATCCCAGATCAAAAAACAAGGCGTGAACGTCCAACATTCCATAAGTTGGCCATGTTACGGAAATGGTACTGTAATACCAGTTGTCCCAAATTCAGGTGATTATCTCAATTTTGCAAAAACCAATGCTGAGTGAGTTGACATTCAATGATGATGACATTCCCGCAACACCTACTCCCACTTCGTCGGAAGTCGTTGCAGAGCCCGAGGCCTCCCACGAATATGAGGCAACAAATGCTGTTTGGCAGTCAGGGTAGATATATTACATGAGGCCAGGTGTGTCTTGTTTTTTCTTCTCTCAGTCCAACAACCATGCCCACCCTTTCAATCAGTGGAGCTCTTCTCATTCTTGGCCATACAAATGGCCTTCCATGGACTTCAGCAACTTGGCAGGAACTTACTGGACTTGCAGGTATCCCTTGGGAAACCCCAGAAGGTGCATCGCAGCAGGATCCAGCGCCAAACCGAAAAAGCTGGAGCGTAGAGACTGCACAAAGTGTGAAAACCTACGCAGAAAACCTGTGGTCGAAGCTGCAGGCTGAAAGGATTCAATATTCTTCACTCAGGTTCACTGACAACAACACCAGGGGACGCCAATCATGGAACATGTTTGTTCAATCAGGTGTGCAAGAGTGGAATTTCCACAAAACAGTTGACCAGGTTTTCCGAGATTGTAAGCTCTCAGCATATGAGGTGATGGCTCAGGCAAAATCCACCATGGTGAGTGTTTGAGTTATATTGATTAAAGGTATTGTCCCCTCATGCAATCTATTCACATTAGCTTTCTACTTTAGCTGATGGTATGTGTGAAGTGATTGCAGTTTTTATGACAATATGTAACAGTTGAAACAGTGCAGGTACTCACCACAATTCGCACACCTCTTGCATTGACGTTAATCAGGGAGGATGCGTTCGAGGACAGGAACTTCCTAACCATGCCTGTGAAAAATTTCATCGACACTATTATTGTTCATGCATGGCATTGGTATCACAAAGGGATCAGATGCAAGATGTGTATAATGGAGAAGGACGCAGATGAACTATGTGTCAAATTTGAAGGTGGCGTTGTCCCGAGTCGTGATCGCACAAAATCTAATTGGACCATATATAGAACTAAAGGAAAAGAAGGATTCTATGATGATCAAGACATTGAAATCATACCTAGTACTCATTCAGAGACATCTTAGAATAATTGTTCACTACAAGGACAAGGAGACAATTGCCAAGGTGGAGAAAATAGAACAAAGTCTGCTGGTGATGCATGCAGAGGCTCAAAATAACAACTCAGAGATGGGACTTTGTGAGAGTGAGTCATTTCATTATCTTGATCTCTCTGTATGGCACAAGGTCTGATTCTACACATCTAGCTCTACCAAAAACCTTGTGTGACGCTCTCAAAAAACTTGCGACTACTCAAGACATTACAGATATTGAACATCTTGTGACAGTTGCGCTCAACCACCTCGGTAGCAACAAGAATGCCAGTATAATCAAATTTCCTGAAGGTTGAGAGCTTGACATGGAGTGGAAAGAAGGGTTGAGGATTTGGCAAATCTGAGCGAAGACCATCTATGGACTTATCTTGGTCTTTGTGACAAGCAGTTGCCCTTCTTCCAGCAGTTCACCGATCCTGATGCTATCATCGATCCCTGGTCACAAGCGGGGAAGGAATGGCTGGCGGATCCAAAGAGCAAGCGCAAGCCATTGAGTCCAAGATGGCACCAACTGGTGGGCATCTTTTGTATGCTCCAGAGGGCATTTGAGGGTGCACCAGTCTTACTGATGGATGGTGTGGGCATTGGCAAAACATTTGAAGTGATTGGATTCATTGCATGCCTTGCTTACTATATCCACTATTACAACAGGAACGCCTGGTTTCCTGGATACTTTGGCAAGTAATTGGCTCACTATCTATGTGTATCACTAACATACTCTAATAAATCAGAAGGCAAGAAATGGCAATGTCAGGACGGTAATATACCAAGCCTGCCATTTATCATAACCTGCCCTGTCAATCTCCAAAATTAATGGATGCGGGAGCTGGAACGTTTCCTCACACACAAGTCATTCAACATTCTTCCATATGTTGGTAAGTTGGCAACACGGGGTAGCTGGTGGGACAAGATCATTACCCAAAGTCATCAAAAGCCTCAACATCATATTGTTCTGGCCACAGAGAGCGTAAGCTGTTGTTCATTGTTGCACCTTATTTACAATGGTGGGACTTCACACGTCACAGGCAATCCAAGATGATTCAATCATCATCTTTGCTAATATCATTCAGGATGTCGAAGAAAGGCCACAGCCAACTATAGCAAGCTCGGTGCACTTGAAGAAAACAGTGTTTGGACAGGATTTCCTGGCCATAGTCATTGATGAGGTACACACAGCAAGGAAATTTAACAAGATTCACACACCATATCAAGCACTCTGAGAGTGGTCTCTGGCTATTGTTGTGATGACAGCAATGCCAGTTATGACAAAACTTCAGGTATGTAGCTACAATATCTTGAAAACTCTGGTATTTACTATTCCCAGGTCATCTGGCTTATAGGCTCAATGCTTGGGATCTGCGTGTTTGCCTCAAGAGACAAAAACAGCAAGATGATGAAGGAATTAAATCACGCTCAAGCGAAAGATTGGAAAGCCGAAAAGGAGTCTGAGGATGCCACAGCTTCACTTCACTCTTTATTGGTGGGGAAGGAGGTAGAACAGGTGTCCTCAAGTTTAGAATACGTCCCTAAATTGCACTGGTGGATTCCACTCATTCGTGATGCGTTTTCTAGGTTTATCATTTGATGGACGCTCAACTCAGTGAATAGTACAGGCAAGAAGATTTTTGGTTTACCTCTGTACAACATTCACCTTCTGGTATTGGAGCTCCACGACGAGAAGAGTCGTTTGAACAATATCACTGCAGAACTTATCGATCAAAGTCCTGTCACAACCCTGGCCTGCGCAGGAAAGGTGTGTTTATTTGATTCATCATCTCATATCGCTGGTGTTCTGTGTATATATGTTTACATGACTGAATGCTGAATGCTTTCTTTGCAGAACTTCTACATTGAATTCTGTCATGGATTACTCCATCCTCACATGAACCCATGCAGCGACCTCAATGAGACATGGATAGTGCCATTGTCACTCAAAGACTGGAAAGACAACTGTGCCTTGATGAAACTCGACACTTTACTAGAGATTGTCACTCACCACCTTTCAGTTGATGGTGCTCCCCCTCTCCAAGTCGGTGAAAATCACCAAAGTGTAGCTCCCATCACATCTGAGGTGGTGTATTCATATACTGGACAAGATTGTGATTGTGTTGTAGTATTTTCCCTCTTTCCTAGTTCTAATGCTGCCATACAAGATGTAAGTGCACATTTGCTCGCTATTTGCATGCTGATACTTTTTCATTAGGTTCTCTGGTTACAAGGTATCAAGGCATTGGAGCTGAATAGGAAGACACCTCAGGCCAAGCGCAAATCAGTTTTAGAGGAGTTTTGGTCCTCAACTCATGATCCAGGAGCTCAGGTTCTCATCCTCTCCATGGTTGATATAGTGGGCCTGAATTTGGCTTGCGCCAATATTATGATCATTGCCATGGGTACTTACATTTCATATGGTACTGTATCTTACTGATTCGATGTGGAATCAGGATATGTTATGGTCAGCGCTGGACAACAAACAACTTTGAGGTCAGATCTATCAGTATTCTCAGCAAAAGGAGGTACACTTCTATTGCCTCATCATGCAGGGCACACCTGATATCTACCTCAACAACATCGCCTTCGATAAGGGCACATTGCACGAGGCATTTGTTGGCATTGATAATCACTCTTGCAAGTTGTTCTAGTTTGAACTTTGGAACTTCATCTCACAATTATCATCAGTGAAACTATTCACTGGCATTGACAATGACAATGTTGTTCAGGTGATCCAATCGGACAATGATGACATGGAAGTGGAGATGGAGACACATGAACCTGTCGCTTGTAATAAGCTTGGCTCCAAGAAGGCTCAGGCCCAACTAGCACATGGGTCCATGTCTTCTACTCGCCCTTCAATGAAATGTACTGCAGCAACATCTCCTGGCTCTCTGCCTATGAGGACAGAGTGCAAGAAGCCAAAAAAATCCAAGCCTGGACCTGCTATCACATCATCTGAGCATCAATTCACAAGGCAGCCAAGGCCCACTATGCACATCAAGGCTAAGATCTCCACTGCACCTGTTGTGATGTCATCAGATCCTGCTTCCACTACACCCATTGATGTTTCTGTGCCCATCAATGCCAACCCACTCTCTTCGGAGTAGGATGTTCGCATGCGAAATCCGACGCCACCTGCTATCACATCCAAGCCATGGGATGCTGATAACAATTCTATTTTGCAAGGCATGCACGATAATCTAACTTGTGGACTGGATGACAATGAGCTAGCTGAACAAGCGGGGTGCAACCTGCATACGTCCACAGAACTGTTGTGTACTCCCTGCCTTTCTTCATCCTCAGCATTAACTTTACTTCGGGCATCCCCCATGCTATCAACCCCATCCATTTCCACTGGCGTGCAAAGGTGTTCTGCTGGTCAGGCAACTCAAGCACATATGGCTGATCCAGGTCCTAGCAGAACTCATGCTGGTCCATCTCATACTGGACGGTGATTCGTTCCTTATGTGGATCCTCATTTATGTGCCACTGCGACACAGGGATACACTCATCAACTTGCACCTGAGCCCGAGAAAATATCTCTACAAAAAGCTCGATTTGCCCTTCCATTCCATCCAATATACCATTGCTTCCACTAACCAGTGGGCTCTCCATTTTGAGCATTTTTTCCCATTCACCATCCCCAAAAGAGCAGGTCAAAACTTCAGTAAATCCTGCTACTATAATGCCTATCTCAACCTCCTTTGTCGTCTTTCATCCCAGCAAGCGGCCCACATCCAATCCGAACTCTGAACAAAGTTCAACACTTTGGCATGGATGCCCCATACCAAGTTCGATCGCATGTGGTATGCCAGGAAGATGTCCTCCCCCAGATGGAAGCATCTTCCTGCTGGTAGTATGGAGAGTCCCAAGATCTCTGTGAATCCTTTAGTCCTGATGTGCCTCGGCAGATGTCCCAGTCTCCACCCAACTCCAAGGCCTCCACAGCTCCAAGAAGAAGAAGAAGGAGAAGAGGAGGAAATTGAAGTAGAGGAAGTGGATTATTAGTGGGAGGAGTAACGATAAATGGCCCAGGGTGATATGTGGGCACAGCAGGACCACCCGACAAATCCAGCCTTCCGAGCTCTTCTGGAACTTGGAACATCCTTCAGCTGGACCATCTCTGTACTTCTCTATGCACCGTAATACATACCTTGCAGACAAAAATATCATTATATTCTAC
>JBBPLC010000518.1:0-17752 GCA_038089535.1 Hemileccinum rubropunctum
TCGGAAGGAAGCGGAATAAAAGATGAGAGTTCGTAATCAAGGTGACCATCGTGGGAAGAGCAGAAGAAAGCGGTGGTCGTCGTGTGAAAGAGAGGCATTAGCAAGAAGTGTAAGACGAATGCTAATGCGAAAAGCAAGAAAAAGGTGAATCGTAACAGTTTATATATGTAAGTACAGGGAGTTTAGGGTAGGTCGTCTAAGTCCTAATCTATTGAGGGCCAGTGTGAGAAGGAAAGAAATGAGGATACCATGAGGACGGCGAGAAGTCCGTGTGGGAAGGAGGAAACGTCCTCATGGGAAAAGAGATGGAGATACAAGACATGAGGTATGATGTCATAATGACATCATGGGCTAGACCTCAGGTCACGTGAGATGATTCACGATCACATGCACTGGTCATGTGACTTCGAAAAGAAAGAGAAAATGTTAAGTTTGAAAATAAGGAAAAGTGAAAAATGTAGCGTATAGGTCCTGAACTATAACACCCAGATGTCGAAGTTGGCTTTTCCAATTAAATAGTGGCACCATTCTTCTAGGGCACGAATGATGGCCAGCGACTCCTTGGCATAGACTGGGTAGTTGCATTCTGTGGAAGAGAAAGAATGAGAGAGAAAGGTGCAAGGGCACCATGAGCCATCCTCCCCTAGGATGGATAAAACTGCGCCAGTAGCAATGTTGCTGGCGTTGGGGAAAGCGAGAAGTGGGGTGGTGATAAACTGTTTTTTGAGCATGTCAAACGTGTTTTGTTGTGCCTCCCCCCAGATGTATGGCACAATTTTCTTTGTTAGATCATTGAGAAGGCAAGCGATCTGTCCAATACCATTAATGAAATGACGGTAATAATTACATAGTCCAAGGAAAGATTGAAGCTGTTGAAGCTTTGTGGGAGTGGGCCAGTTGAGTATCACATCGACCTTATTATTTTGCATGCTGATGCCGTCAGCAGATACTGTCATGCCTAGAAAGTCAATTTTGTTGGCATTAAATACGCATTTTTTGGGTTTTGCATAAAGGTCGTTTTCACGTAGTCTGCGCAAGACTTCCTTTACAACCTCGGAGTGTTCCTTGTTGGTTTTTTTTTTTGTAAAGATACACATGTCGTTGAGGTAAATGATGACCGCGGCATACATGTCGTTAAAAATCTCATTCATCATCTGTTGAAAGGTGGGAGGAGAGTTAGTCATCCAAAAATACATTACGACTGGTTCGTAAGCCCCCAGGGGCATGACAAATGTGGCTTTCCACTCGTTGCCTTCCTTGATGTGAACATTGTTGTATCCCCATCTAAGATTGAGACAGGTAAATTTGTTTGCGCCTTTAAGGCAATTGACGAGTGCTGAAATGAGGGGAAGAGGGTATGAGTTTTTTACTATACCCTCATTTAAGTAACAGTAGTCCATGACGAGTCATTTCTCACCAGTTTTCTTCAGGATAAAAAATACCAGTGCCATTTGTGGGGATTTTGATGGGCAGATATAGCCCTTTTCTTGCTCAGAATTGATGAAGTTCTGGACTTCTTCTAGTTCAGTGTTGGAAAGTGGGATTACCCGGCCTTTCTTGGGTATAAAGTCAGGTTTGAGGTCGATGGCGTGATCCCATGGTTTACGCACGGGCATGTGTTTGGACTCTTCTTTACTGAAGACATCAAGGAATTGATGGTACTGTTTTGGTACTTTATCAGTGAGTCCTTCCTTGATGGAACAAATGGCTGGGTTCCAGACCTCGTTAATTTAACCTGCTACATTAATAGTGACGCAGTTGCGTATGCAGTGACAGAATTTGATTTATTTATCGACCCAGTCAATTAGTGGATTGTGGCATTGGAACCAGTGATAGCCTAGATAAATACAATGAAAATAAGTTGGTTACCAATGCGCTGACTCCTTTGGAGTGACCTTGGTAAGAAAAGATGACAGAAATGTAGTCCATGATGGTTCCATGGGACAAAGAAGTCCCATTGGCGTTAGTAATGGATCGAGGAAGAGATGGTTTTTTGGTAGGTATACCCAGGGATATTACCCATTTTTTGTCCACAAATGTTTGGACCACTCCGGAGTCCAGAAGTGCCTTTTCCGATGTTTTTTACCATTTGTTATTTTTCTGACAATAAATGTCAGTGTCGATGTCGAATTCCCCAGCAGGAGAGGTGTTCCTGAGGGTAAGGTTAGGGTTAGGAGTGGAATTGGATAAAAAAGAAAAATTGTTCATAACCAGAGAATTAAGCACACTATGTTTATTTTCTGGTGCCACACTCCGAAGAGACACTCCTTTGGAGTCAGTATTGTAACTATTACAAGACAAATTGTTCAGTATGTCAACGTCGCCTGACAGACCGTCCATCTCCCTGAGTACAGCAAAGTGGTTAAAAGAAGGAGAAGAAGATGAAGACTTAAGGTCTGTTGCTGAGTAGGTACCTCTCACTACTCAGCTTTGCCTTTTCCCTTTAGTCCCTTGGCAGCGAGCTGGTGGGCCTGGGACTCAAACATATCCAGGTAATAGGCCTGGGCCTCTTCGGTCATCCACAGGGGATTTCCGGATCCTTGTGCAGCTTTGGGGACTATGGCAATGGAGGTAGTGGGGGCGAGTGGAATTTCGCAGAGAGGAGTGGGGTGAGGTGGAGTGTAGTGTGTGCGGCCAGTGACAGGATCAAAGATAGGGCAACCACATGGCTTGTGAGGTTCTTTGCATGCGCAGGATAAGTGACCGACCTTGTTACAATTATAGCAGGTCCTTGTCATTGGGGCTCCTTGGCCTGGTTGCATACCTACTTCTGTGAAGTGGGGTTTGAATTGTCTTTGCTGTGGTTGTTTGCTCTGTTCTAACTGTATCTTCTTGAACATTTTGCCCATCTCTACTGCTTTTTCTTGCCAGGTGGTGAGCGAGTCAGCAAGGGTGGGACTCCTTGTCAATAACTGAAAGTGGATGTTATAGTTGATACATTCTTTATAGAGACACAGAACATTGTTGTCATGTTAGGACAGGTCTGCATCCTGTTGAAGGAGCTCGAATTGTTGTGTGAAGACCTCGATCAGTATCGAGCCCTGCCGAAGGTTGGTCAGCCTGATGTATGATTCTTCTTTGAGGACATCTATGTGGAAGTGGTCCTCAACTTCCTTCTTCAATTCCTCCCAGGATGGCCATTCCAGGGCAGAATTCTTTTTTTGATACTTTTCAAGGGTGAGCCTTGCAAAAGATTTGGCTTTGCCAACCATCTGGAGGAGGACAGCAGTGATTTGCTGACAGTCATCAAGACCACCTTGACATTGGACCCAGGTCACAATCTTGACCCACCAGGGACGGAATGTGACCCAGTTGCTGTCCCATGTGCCAGGATTGACAATGAGCTTGGTTGGCAGAGAAGAGGGGTGTGCCATCACTGCCTCAGCTTGCTACATCATCTGCTGTTGCGAGAGCAGGGATGCTTGGAGAAGGGCAGTCGTGTTGGCCATGGTGTTGCGGATGTTGGCCCACGTTATGTTGGGATCGGTGGGGGCCGGTGTGAGAAGAGAAACATGAGTGAAACATAAGGTAGCCATGAGGACAGAGAGAAGTCAGTATGGGAAGAAAGAAGGGTTCTCATAGGAAAGGAGATGGAGATGAAAGGCATGAGGCATGATGTCATGATGACATCATGGGCTGGGCCTCATGCCATGTGAGAGGTCTCACGGTCACATGCACTGGTCATATGACTTCGAAAATGAAAAGAAATCGTTAAGTCCGAAAGTGAAGAAAAGTTAAAAACATAGCATATAGGTCCTGAACTATAACACTTTCCATTGGTGTCCATCCTTAATATGGAGATTGTTGTATCCCCACCATACATCAAATTTGGTGAAGACCTTGGTGTCTTGGAGTTTATCAATGAGGTTGGAAGATAAGAGAAAGGGGGAAAAGAAGGGCAAGAGGTGCTATTATGGCTGGCATGGTGGCAGCAGAACCAGAGTCCTTTTTCAATGCAGCGTTTATGTTCCTCAGGGGTAAGTTTGGCAATGCAGACTACATCCACATCCATGGCATCAGGGTCTTTGGTGGGGGTGGGGGTGGGGGTGGTGAAGAAGTGGAAATAGGAAGAGGACGTCTTGCCTCTTCGAGTGATTTCATTTGCACAGTCCCATTGCATCTGGAAATGGGTTGCCTTCTTGTACCATGCCGCGATCTTGGTTGGAGGGGTATCCATGGAAAGAATGTGGCATATGAGGGAGGGAGGGATTCCTGCGGAGAAGTAGTTGATAAGGACATTTTCATTGGTAATACCTGCAAGGGCAACACAGTTTTGGAATGAGGAGATATAGGAATCAAGGGATGGTTCATGATGCTTGGTCTTAGCATTAAGAACCATGCATTTTGTGGTAAGCCAGGTGACGGCGTCATTGACAGTGTTGTGGTGTTTGAAGGTTTTCTTGAATTCAGTGACAAAGTTGGCAAAAGTGCCAAGGGTGACAGTGGTTCCAGAAATGGCGTTTTGCTGGAATGTGTTTGCCCAGATGAGGGCAGGGCCTTTGGACATGTATAAGAGGGCAAAGACAACTTGCTTAGTGTCAGTGTCATAGACTTTGTTGTTTATGTGGAGATAAAATTGGACAGTGTTAAGCCATTGAACGGCAGTTTTGTATGAACTGTCGAAGGCCTCAGGGGTGCAGACATGAAGCTCGGTAACTTGGTGGAAGATATGGTGGGGGAAGATGGTCTAACAAATGGTGAAGGGACGGTGGGTGGAGGGGGAGTAATAGGAGGGATACGGGGTATGGGGAATACTGGGGTGGTAGCGATAGGAGTGGGGAATGGTGGGGTAGATTGATGAGGAATTGTTAGACTAGCAGAGAATTGCTGCGAGAGATCGAGGGATTCACTTTGTTGAGCAACAAAGGGTACAAGGGTGTCTGGGTCAAGCTAGTCTTCTTCTTCGGAGTCGGGTTGCTGAGAAGAGGAAGAGTTGTTGAGTGGTTTTGATTGGGGAGCTGACCAATGAGGATTAGAGTGCAGTGGTTGCAAAATGGTGAGGGACTATGATGGTGATAGCCTCTTTGATGAGAAGCTAGACCTTTTGTTATAGTCGGTCCAGGTAGGAATGAATGTAGACCTGGGAAACGAAGGGTGTTGACTAAGGGGCCTTCTTATTGACAGGATGAGTTGCGACAAGGACAATTGGGGACAAGGGCAAGCTGTGTGGTTAATGACCGGAGACTTCCACAGGGGCTTCCTGAGGTGGACTAGGGAAGTCAACCAAGGGATATCCTTGTCGACAGGACAACCGCAAAGAAGAGCAGCAGAGACAAGTCATTTATAGAGAACAACCAGAGATGAAGGAGAGTGACAAGCATCTACTCAAAAGTAGGATAAGTGACTTAGAGAGGGGATGGACGAATGAAGGGAACAAAGATGCTATTCTAGGTAGGTCTAGCTTAGGGAATACATGATAGAAGTAACAGTGTTTATATACCCTGGGTATCAATGCACAGACCAAGCTGTGTTGTAGCAGTAGGTCAGAGGAATCTAAATATAGGTGGAGTGGGAAAGACAGCGGATTAGGGACGTTGTCAGAGAGAAGAACGAGGCTATCTGATAAGAGATAAGAATGAGTAATCAGAATGACCATCGTGAGAGAAGAGCAGAAGCAAGCGCGATGGTCATCGTGGGGAAGGAAGGCAAGAGCATGAGTCATAAGATGAGATGTGACAAGAAAGGAAAAGAAAAGAGCAAATCGTAACAGTTTTTCCTTTACCCAGACTTACAATTCTTACTTTCGAGGTCACGTGACCACTTCCCATGATCACATGACTTGGCCACCTTTTACATTATTTATTGTACCTTAGGGGCATGTGCTAGTTCCCACAATCACATGCCTACAGGCCATTCTGGACTATGCCTAGATCTATGATGTCACTATGACATCATGCCTCGCCACTACCACATTCCTTACTTTAGACCTACCCTAGAGTACACAGCTTGGTCTGTGCACTCTACTGTAGCACTATATATAGGGTAGCGATGCGACTAGGATAGCCAGTCTTATTCATTTGTCTTATCCTCCACCTAGTGAGGCCTGAGTACACTTGAGTACCCCTCATCCCTTCCTTTCGCCAGCTTGCCACTGTTATAGGGCTGCTCCTTGTATTTATCGTTCTAGGTGACACTTGGGATATCCTAGCTAGAGGCTAGGCTTCCCTCGTTGGGGTTGGTTCTGCCTTGTTTGCCATTCCACTTCAATACAGACCTCAAGACTAGTATGCAGCCAGCTCTTTCTAATCCATGAGTTTAAGACAGCAGCCTCATGGCAAGGGTTGGTGCCAACAAGGAGGATAACATCAGCACTCTCCACCCAGGAATAGTAGCATTGAAGAGATAATTTGAACAGACATTGATACCATGCAGAGGTGAGACATTGCCATTTACTTGGTCGAGAGTAAGATTGTTGGAGCGCAATTGGTTAACAAGGTCTTTCAGGGCAACAAGCGACTCTGTATCTGCCAAGTGACCAGCCACAACCTGAATCTCATTGTCCTTAGCACCCGAACCTGTCAATCTGTCAGCAATCCTCTGCAATGCTTATTCCCAGATTGCTGGGACAAACCAGTCACTTTCCTTGATCAGCATGGAATTTAAGGCCATTAGTAGGACATGCCATTCTTTTGCTGTCAGCCCACTGCATTTCTCCACTGCTCTCCCATGTTTTCTCTACCTTGGCAGTTTAGAGTGCTTCTCCCCCACTTCACAGTGTTGTCAACTTAACTCCCTCCCTTAGTGCTTTCAACCATGCCAGGCAGAGTGGTTGTCAGTCTTCCCACCTTCTTCAGATGTACTACATTGCATCAAAGCACCCATCACTGTCAAGGCTTTACCTGCTCTGTGCCTTCACTGCCTTTGGTGGTATTTTTTTGTGAGTCCCTCCAATTTCCAGTCCCTTTCTTTCCTCACATCCCTGTCAGTGGTTATGACTCTGGATACATCAATGGTGTCACCAGCTCAATGCCTTCATCCACCTCATCCAGGGCCCTGCCCAAACCTCTTTGTCAAGTTCCAATAACTCCTTTATCACCACTATCCTTTCAGCTGACACTTTCTTTGGTAAGCTTTGACCTTGCATTCCTAGTATTGCATGTCCTATTAGACATCTTTTGGTAGATGCATCTAACGTTGACCAATAATTATCATTGGCTGCTTCATCTACATGATTGATGTCATTCTGCAGGTTGCTTCTGCAGGTCTTGCCCTCATCATTGTTGGTCATCTCATTGCCAGTATTGGTGTCAGTTTCATTTCTACCATCATTATCCTTTACATGTCTGAAATCTGCCCAAGAAAAGTTCACAGTGCCCTCGTCTCTGGGTACCAATTCTGTCAGTACACCCAAATTTTCTATGCTCAACTCATCGTTGATGACTGCCTTTCATACAGGTATCACTATCAGTCTTCTTGCCTTGTGTATTGATCATGCCACCAAATCCTGGACAGATACTGGATCATACCATATCCTGATTGGCATCCAATTTGCTTGTGGTTTGATCCTCGATATTGGTCTTTATCTGCTCCATGAGTCCCTCTATTATTTTGTTATAAAAGACAGGATTGAGGATGCTTGTGTCATGCTCTCCCATCTATGTGGTCAATCTGAGGACTCTAAGTACATCACCTCTGAACTTGACGAGATCGTCAGCAATGCCAAGTATGAAAAGAGGATCATTCCCACTCACAGTTACTGACCTAGCTGGGTCCAATGCTTCACTGGCTCTCTTTGGGAAGGAAGCAACAACATCTGTTGTACTATTCTTGGTACTTCTCTCCAGATGATGCAGCAATGAATGGGTGTCAACTTTATCTTTTACTACTCTGCCCCTCTCCTTGGGTCCACCAGTGCCATCTCCAACTTGTTCCCCATTTCTCTCATCTTCACCCTCATCAATGTATTCTCCATGCCTATTTCCTTCTGGACCATTGAGAGAATCAGACATCATTAAAACAGACTGGAACTAAACAATGGAGAGGTTGACCTTTATGCTAGGACAACCACAACTTCTGCAATGGTAAAGACTTGACAGTGGTGGATGTTTAACCAGACATGGATGAGGATCTGTAGATCAGCAACAATGAAGTTAACTGTGCCCAAATAGAGCATTCACAAAGAGCATGTGATAATGTGCACGAAGACAGCAAAAAGCAGAGTAATGGATTGATACAACAAGTTGTTCATGATCTCAAAGTAAGAAAGGTAAGGTAATAAGAGTGGTACTCAAAAAGAAACTGGCCCCTAAGTAGGAGAGAGATTCAAGTGAATAGGACTAAGGAGGAGACAACAAAGGGATGGGGTTTATATATGTAAGTAAGGGAGGTTTAGGGTAGGTCATCTGAGTCCTAAATAGTTTAGGGCCGGCATAGATAAGAGGCATGAGGAAAATGCAAGGTGAACATGAGTATAGAGAGAAGTCCATGTGGGAAAGGAGAAGCATACTCGTGTGAAGAAGGGGACAGAGATAAAAGACATGAGGTAGGATGTCATGATCATGGGCTAGACCTCAGGTCACATGAGATGTCTCATGGTCACATGCACTAGTCACATGACTTCAAAAAGAAAGGAAAGCATTAAGTGTGAAATAAGGTAAAAATGAGAAGACGTAGCATGTAGGTCCAGAACTATAACACTACCCCCCATTCACCAGATTCGAGGTCTAGCTGAGAATTGGTGAATTTGGTATAGAAGGGACTGAATGGATGAAATAAGGATATGAATTTGGAATCAGAGATGTCCTGAATGGGTTGTAGGGCATTAGGATGAATGACATGAAACTCTAAAATAGCATCTTGCACGTGTTTTAAGTTAGCAGCAGGTTCCCAGGTGAAATCCACCTCATCCCATCCCTTCCAGTGAATGAGGTACTGTAGTTTGCTGTGGTAAAGCTGAGACTAAACAATATAGTCAACTTTGTACTCTTTGTGACGATCTTCAGTCATGGTGATGGGATCTGGTCTAAATACAGTCTGACCGTCCAGTGGTGCTTTGTAGGGCTTGACACAGGAAACATTGATGGTAAGATGAATGGATATGGAAGAGGGAAGGACAAGGGTGACAGCATTGGGAAGGATGGCAGAAATGCGATAGGGACCAATGTATTTTTAGGTTAATTTACATGCAGGGTAAGGGAGTGAAAGGTGGTTGGTGGAGAGCCAAACAAGTTCTCTGATAGAATAATCAGGAGCAGAGGAGCACTTGGATGTTTGTGCATGTGACATCTGATCACGGGTTTTTTGGAGCATAGAAGCAATCTCCTCATGTGAACAACTGATATTTTTAGCAAATAACCCCCCAGGAGTTGTAGTGGAGTTTGTGGGCTTTGTTCCCATATGCAGAGAGTAGTTTTGTGTGATGGAAAAAGGGGTGATATCCATGGTGGTGGTAAGAGTATTATTGTGTGCAAACTGTGCCATTTTTAGCCATGAGGCTCAAGTCTCCTGCTTTTTAGTGATGTAAGCATGGAGATACATGATAACTTCTCTGTTGACCTGTTCCATCTGACCGTTCATCTGGGGATAGTATGCTGTTGAGAGTTTCTGCTAAATCCCAAGAACTTTGCATAGTTCCTTGGTAAACTCTGAGATGAATTGAGGTCCTCTGTCTGAAAGAATAGTGTTAGGTAGTCCATGGAGACACTATATGTGATCTCTAAATAAAGCAGTGAAGTCCAAGGAAGAGGTGGTTTTTAAACATGGGAAAAGAATGATCTCCTTAGAAAAGCAATCAATGATGACCCCTATAGAATCAAAACCATTTGAAAGGGGCAGTCCAGTTACGAAATCAAAAGAAATATCTTCCTAAGGGTGGGAAAGAACAGGAAGCAGCAGAAGTTTCCTTGCTGGTGGCTTTGATGAACCCTTCATGATGAAGCACACCTGACAGTGATCTATATATGAAGTGATGTCCTTGGCTGCACCAGGCCACCAGTAAAAATTTTTAATCAAAGAAATGGTGTGATCATGGCCAGGATGGCCAGTGACTGGAGAATGAGATCAACTTGGTGTGAAGGGAAGGGGGCACGAAAATGATGCCATTTGAATTTATGAAAAGATGTTCCAAAGCATAGTATTCATATTTGTTGATAGCATCAATGTCCATTCTAGATGATTCCAAGAATAATTTAGTTTCAAAATTTGGTGAGATAGAAGTAGAAGAGATGGCTTGGATTCCTGTGGAACCAAACCCTTTGTCATTACATTGGGACTCATTGAGAGTTCTTTTTTCTTTGAGTGTGGGATTTTCTATTTTTTCAATAATTAGTTGGGCAATATGGTTGAATTTAGAAATGTGGAAAGGGGAGTTAGAATGATTGAACAGAATTACACCTATTTCTCCCCTATAATTGGTGTCAATGACTCCAGCCATGATATTAATTTTATGTTTGAGGGCAAGGCCCAAACAAGGCATAATTCTGCTGTAGGTGCCAGACAGTAGTTGGATCTTGACATGGGTAGGGATGAGAACTTGATTGTGGGCAAGGATGTCAAGATCAATGGACAAGTACAGGTCAAAGCCTACAGCATCTGGGGAGCCCTTCAAGGGTAAGTGAGCATCTGAGGAGGTTAATTCAACTAGGATAGATAAAGAAGAGGAGCAGAGAATGGTAGAAGGAAAAATGGTAATGTTTTCATTTAATTTATCGATGGCATCACCATGATCTGGGCAACGGGAGAGAGCATCAGCATGTCCATTCATGGTGCTTGGCTTGTAGGTGAGCATATAATTAAATTCTTGCAACAGTTTGTGCCAGCAGGCTTGGCAGCCCAAGAGTGTTTGTGGTTTTTTCCAGTATTCGAGATTCTTGTGGTCTGTCCAAATCTTGAAGTGTTACAGGATTCGCGGTATGTGTACTATAACACTGGACACTTATCTTATCTTATTGGGTAGCATCTCATGTGACAATCCCCACAGCTAGGCTTAGGGTGTTGTAGTTTGGGCTACAACACTACCACTTACTGTTATGTTCATTGCATTTTCCTTATCCCAGACTTACTATTTCTACTTTCGAGGTCATGTGACCACTTCCCATGATCATGTGACTTGGCCATCTCTTATCTTATCTATTGTACCTTAGGGACACATGCTAGGTCCCATGATTATGTGCCTACAGGCCATTCCAGACTATGCCTAGATGTCACTATGACATCATGCCTCACTGCTACCACATTCCTTACATTTAGACCTACCCTAGAGTACACAGCTTGGTCCATGCACTCTTCTGTAGTAGTATATATAGGGTAGCAATATGACTGGGTTAGCCAGTCTTATTCATTTGTCTTACTCTTCACACTATGGGGCCTGAGTACATCTGAGTACTGCTCATTCCTCTCATTTGCCGGCTTGCCACTGTTATCAGGCTTCTCATTGTATTTATTGTTATAGGTGACACTCGGGCCATCCTAGCTAGAGGCTAGGCCACTCTTGTTAGGAGTTGGTTCTTGCTGTTCCACTCTGTTACATAGGGTCCAGGACCGCACCTAGACTGGTCACGTGACATGACATCATTGTAGGGCCTGGAGCCATGACCTCATCAGTCTAGGCTATGACATCATCAGTGATGTCATGCCTCATGATAACCACATGGACACCTCATGTTATCCTTATCTTAGTATTCCCACACCGGCCCTATAGTACAGGAGCCTCCCCTAAACCCGTCGCCTTTCACTATATATATGCAGATCCCTCCTGTACTTATTCCTTAGTTCTATTCACTTGTATCTTGCCCAGTTTCCTACATCCAAACTGCCTAAGATACCAAGTGGGTGCTCTCCCATATTCCTTGCCAGGTTATGCCATCCCGTTACAAAAGGCACTTGTCATTGAACCCTTCTCCCTCCTTGTTGGCCTATCTATTGGCTAGATGTCACCTTCATCGTCATCACCAGCAGGAACCTTCCTGCAAGGCGGATGGAGCAGCCTCATTTGCCATTCCACTCCGTTACACGAAGTTAGTTTTTCCAATAAGATAATGGCTATAACAGAGTGGAACAGCAAACAAGGCAGAACCAACCCCAAATGAGGACAGCCTAGCCTCAAGCTAGGATGGTTGATGTCACCAAGAATGATAGATATGACAAGGATCCTATAATGGTGGTCAACTGGCAAAGGAAAGGAAGTGAGTGATACTCAAGTGTGCTCAGGCCCTATACAGTGGAGGGTAAGGCAAATGAATAAGACTGGCTAACCCAGTCGCATCACTACCCTATATATAGTGATACCCTATCATGCACGGACCAAGCTGTGTACTCTAGGGTAGGTAAATAAGTAAGGAACGTGGGTAGCGTGAGGCATGACATCATAGTGATGTCATGGATCTAGGCTAGTCTAGAGCAACCTGTAGGCACATGATCATGGGAACTAGCATGTGCCCCTAAGGTACAATAGATAAGATAAAGCATGGTCAAGTCATGTGACCTTGAAAGTAAAGATCATAAGTCCAGGTAAAGGGGAAACTAAAGAACATAGCAGTAAATGGTAGTGTTGTAGCCCAAACTACAACAATGGCACCACTCCTCAAGAGCACAAATGATAGCTAGTAACTCCTTGTCATAGACTGGGTAGTTACGCTCAGCAGACAAAAAAGAGTGAGAAAGAAAAGTGCAAGGGCGCCAAGAGCCGTCCTCCCCTAAGATCGATAACACTGCACCAGTAGTGATATCACTTGCATTGGTTTCAATGCACATTTCCTTTGAAGAGTCAGGGAAAGCAAGGAGGGGAGCTGTGGTAAAATGTTTTTTGAGCATATCAAATGCATTTTGTTGTGCCTCCCCCCAGGTATATGGCACGTTCTTCTTTGTCAGATCATTGAGGGGGCAAGCAATGTGTCTGAAACCATTAATAAAACAATGGTAATAGTTACACAATCCGAGGAAGGACTGAAGCTGCTTGAGCTTTGTGGGGGCAGGCCAGTCGAGTATTGCGTCAACTTTGTTGTTTTGTATACTGATACTGTCAGCTGATACTGTCATACCTAAAAAGTCAACTTTTTTGGTGTTAAATACACATTTTTCTGGTTTTGTGTAAAGGTCATTTTCATGGAGCCTGCACAATACCTCCTTTACAACCTCATAGTGTTCCTCATTGGATTTGTTTTTGGTGAAGATACACATGTTGTCAAGGTATATGATGATAGCAGCATACATGTCATTAAATATGTTGTTCATCATTTGCTGAAATGTGGGAGAAGAGTTAGTCATCCCAAAATACATTATGACTGGTTTATAAGCCCCCAGGGGAGTTATGAACATGGCTTTCCACTTGTCACCTTCCTTGATGCAGATGTTGTTATAGCCCCATTGTAAGTCAAGACAGGTAAATTTGTCAGCACCCTTCAGGTGATCGACAAGAGCAGAGATGAGAGGGAGAGGATATGAATTTTTGACTGTACCCTTGTTTAAATAATGGTAATCCATGACTAGACATTTCTCGCTGGTTGTCTTTGGAATACAAAATACAGGAGCAGTTTGAGGGGATTTGGATGGGCAGATATATCCCTTTTCTTGCTCTGAGGTAATGAAGTTCCTGACTTCTTCTAATTCAGCATTAGACAAAGGAATGATTTGATCTTTTTTGGGAGCAAAATCTGGCTTGAGGTTGATTGCATGGTCCCATGGCTTGCATATGGGCATGCATTTAGATTCTTCTTTGCTGAAAACATCGAGGAATTTGTGGTACTGTTGTGGTACCTTTTCTGCTGAGCCCTCCTCAATGGAGTGGACTGCTGGGTTCCAGATCTTGTTGACTAAGCTGGCTGCATTGATGGTAATGCAGTTGTGGGTGTAGCAGCAGAATTTGATTTCCTTGTCCACCCAGTGGATAAGTGGGTTGTGGCATTGGAACCAGTTGTAGCCTAAATAAATATGATAAGTTCCTAAATTTGTTACCAAGGTGTTGACTCCTTCAGAGTGACCCTAGTATGAGAAAATGATGGAAACATAATCTGTAATAGTGCCATGAGATGAGGAAGTCCCATTGGCATTAGTAATAGACTGAGAAAGAGACAGTTTTTTGGTGGGAATGCCAAGGGATGTTACTCATTTTTTGTTGATGAATGTCTGGACTGTGCCAGAGTCAAGGAGCGCTTTTTTGGTTGTTTTTGCCATTTTTTGTTTTTCTGAAAGTAAACATTGGTATCAATGTCAAATTCTCCTCCAGGAGAAGTGTTTCTGAAATCAAGGTTAGGATTAGGGAAGGCTTTTTGAAAAAAGAAAATTTGTCCATAATAGGAGAATTAAGCATGCCATTTTTATGCTCCAGCACCATGCTCTGAAGAGATGCTCCTTCAGAGGTGGTATCATAACTATCAATAAAGTTCAGTGTGTCACTATCATTGCCCGACAAACTGTCCATCCCCAAGTACAGCAAAGTGATTAGAAAAGGAAGAGAAAAATGGAGACCGAGGAGAAGCAGAGCAAGAACAAGAAAGAGAACTGTCCTTGGCCAAGTAGGTATCTCCCAGATCTACTCAGCTTTGCCTTTTCCCTTGAGTCCTTTAGCAGCAAGCTAGTGTGCTCAGGACTTAAACATGTTGAGGCAATAGGCTTGCACTTCTTCGGTCATGAAACCAGATGCAAACTACTAAAAAGCACTATATCTAATCTAGGCATAGGGCAACTTCTGCGATGGTTTGGACAGTGTGGTTATCAGTGTCTAACCAAATGTGGATGAGTATGTAGAGGTCGGCGATGAGGAAGTTTACAGTGCCAAGAAAGAGCATAAACGTGGAATGACAAGGAGCATGTGATAATGTGCACAAAGCCAGAAAATGCAGAGTAGGAATTTGGTAAAAGATACAAGAGTGGTATTCAAAGAGAAACTAGCCCCTAAGGAGGAGAGAGATTCAAGTGAATAGGACTGAGGAGTGGATGATGAAGGGGAAAGGTTTATATATGTAAGTAGGGGAAGTTTAGGACTCCCATGAGGCTGAACCTTATTATTTCCCCTCACCTTCATCTTATGCACTCTTGCAATGCTGCTGACTACCTCCACCTTCATTAACAAGAAAACGCAATAAATTTCTATGCCACTACCCATATTATCCAGTTCACCCCCAAGCCTGTTCTAGCACCAGAACAGCTCCTGCTCTCACCCCCAACTTTGCTTACCTTCTCAATGAGCTTCCGGTAGGTGATGAGAACACAATTGACCCTAACAACACCTTTCCTCCACTGGAACTCACTTGCGTTCGCACTCCCTCTCTCACTCACTCACTTGCATTCGCACTCCCTCTCTCACTCACTCACTCACCCATGCCCTCTCACTATCTCCCCCTCCTGTTCTAGCTCATGCATGCAGGCAATGCAAGAAGTACACACAGAATTCTCACAATGTCCAAGTCAGACAAACCCAGTATGCACATCTTTTCCATCTCCACCCCTATAACATCCTTTATTGCCCCACCAAATTCCTCTAAATGTCTGGTGCCACTATGGAAGGAGTACCACTGCCACTCGCTGACCCCAACATCACTTGGGCAGAAATTCACAACATGATGGCAGCCATGGCTGTGATATGTTGTATTTCAGGCTATGACACTACTGCTTACCATTATGTTCTTTACATTCCCCTTTACCTGGACTTACTATTTCTACTTTCAAGGTCACATGACCACTTCTCATGATCACATGACTTGGCCAATGTTCTTATTATTTATTGTACCTTAGGGGCATGTGCTAGTTCCCATGATCACATACCTACAGGCCATTCCGGACTATACCTAGATCCATGATGTTACTATGACATCATGCCTTGCCACTACCATATTCCTTACATTAGACCTACCCTAGAGTACACAGCTTGGTCCATGCACTCTTCTGTAGTAGTATATATAGGGTAGCAATGCAACTGGGTTAGCCAGTCTTATTCATTTGTCTTACCCTTCACACTGTGGGGCCTGAGTACATCTGAGTACCACTCATTCCTCTCATTCGCTGGCTTGCCACTGTTATCAGGCTTCTCATTGTATTTATTGTTCTAGGTGACACTCGGGCCATCCTAGCTAGAGGCTAGGCCACCCTCATTGGAGTTGGTTCTTTGCTGTTCCACTCCATTACATGATGTTACAAAACTCCCTGTTGGCACAATAGCAGCTTGCCCAACAACTCGCTGATACCACTGCTACCACACCCACTCACACCTCCTCTTTGCCAACTTGCCTCATTGCCAATCCTAGTACCTGGGATGGAAATCAATCAACATTCTGCCCCTGGTGGATGAAGATAGCAACTTGGGTCCAGTGCCAAGGTGGTCTGGACAAACACCAACAAATTGCCACCATCCTCCTCTGGATGGTCAGCAAAGCTGAACCCTGTTCCTGCATTATGCTGGAAAAATATCAAAAAAAGCACTGTGCCCTTGAATGGCCATCATGGGAGGAGTTAAAAAAGGAAGTAGAGGGCCACTTCTGTTGTAGGATTTGTGATATGTTTACTACAACACTTGAATGCTTATTTTATCTTATCGGATAGCATCTCACATGACAACCCCTACAGCTAGGCTTAGGGTCTAGGCTATGACATCATCAGTGATGTCATGCCTCATGGTAATCTCATGGACACCTCATGTTATCTGCATGTTCCCCTTCTATACCAGCCCTCACATAGGTACAGGAGCCTCCCCTAAACCGACACCTTTCCTACATATACTGTAGCACTCTCCTGTATATTGTTATAGGATTCGCGATACACGACTACTATAACACTAGGACACTTATCTTATCTTATCGGGTAGCATCTCACGTGACAACCCCCACAGCTAGGCTTAGGGTCTAGGACTGCACCTAGACTGGTCATGTGACATGACATCATCGTAGGGCCTGGAGCCATGATCTCATTGGTCTAGGCTATGACATCATCGTAGGGCCTGGAGCCATGATCTCATCGGTCTAGGCTATGACATCATTAGTGATGTCATGCCTCATGGTAACCTCATGGACACCTCATATTACCTTAGTCATCTACTATAGACCGGCCCTCACGCATACAGGGAGCCTCCCCTAAACCGTACCCTTACCTATATATACCGCAGACCCTCCCTGTATTTACCTTAGTTCTATTCACTTGGATCTTGCCCAGTTCCCCACATCTGAACTGCCTGAGGTACATAGTGGGTGCTCTCCCACACTCCTTGCCGGGTTATGCCATCCCGTTACGAAAGGCACTCATCATCGAACCCTTCCCTCCTCCTCGTTGGCCATATCTATTGGCTAGATGCCACTTGTCATCCCTGCCAGCAGGAACCTTCCTGCAAGGCGGATGGAGCTGCCTTGTTTGCCATTCCACTCCGTTACATCATCTTTGTGCCCCTTGCTCTTCACACCGAGCTAATCTCGCTATTCCATGATTCTCCTATCGCAGGCCATCCAGGCTGCAATTGTACCATTTCTTCTATCAAACGCTTCTATTGGTGGCCAGGTGCTGCCAAAGACATTTCTTCCTACGTCGAACACTGTCAGGTATGCTCCCTCACGAAGGGTTCATCAAAGCCACCGGCAGGAAAACTTATGCCCTTGCCCGTTCCTTCCCACCCATGGGAAGATATATCCTTCGATTTTGTTACCGGACTACCCCTTTCCAACGGATTTGATTCCATCGGGGTAGTTGTCGACCGTTTTTCTAAAGAAATCGTTCTTTTTCCTTGTCTTAAAACAACTTCTTTCTTGGACTTAGCCACATTCTTTAGAGACCACGTATGGTGTCTTCATGGACTCCCTAACACTATTCTCTTGGACAGAGGACCACAATTCGT
>JBBPLC010000519.1:0-17735 GCA_038089535.1 Hemileccinum rubropunctum
TACTTAACAGAATGTTCGCCTGAACACGACGACGTGCAGAAAAAAGTTGCCAAAGAATTCAATCGTATGATCACATACGGACATACCGTTTAAGTACTTGCGAGTGTACCTCTACGATGACCGGGTAACGGACAAATGGAGTAGGTGGAAGGAGGGGTGCGAGGGGCTTCGTGAATTTTGAGAGGCTCCAGCACGACTAATGCGCGTGATCAGCCTGGGGACGAACGGTTGGTGTCAGTACCCACGAGCAGCGACGAGGGGCGGAGGAGGGAGGGAAGGGGAAGAGGGCAGCGAGAAAGAAGGGAGGGAACGCACAGTTATCATATACCTGTCAGCTAGCGGCTGACAGGGAGGCTGACGGGGCGCGCGATCGGCCAGGAAAGAAGGGCGGGGATCGCGGGTCTGAGGACGATGGCAAAGGGCGCGGGAGGACGGGCGGTGAGGTGATGCGCATGATCAGCAGTGGGAACGATGGGCACCGGGAAGGGCGGTGGCGAGAAGGGCGGCGGGAAGGGCGGGAAGGGCGGAAGGGGCAGGAGGGAATGTAGTTTCTAACTCCGTCATGAAAGAAGGTTCAATCCCCGCCATGTCAGCCGCGCGCGGCAGGAGACGGACCCAAACTTGCCTTGCCGCGCCCGTTTCCGCAACTAAAGCGCCGACAAATGTCAGCCGCGCGCGGCACAAACTCACCCATACTTGGCAGCAAACTCAAATACAAACCTGCACCCCAAACCGGCCACGCCCCAATTGCAAAATGGCGGTTCAGCTACAACATCTTACGTAATAACGCCGCTGCCTCTCAAAAAAAAAAACACGTACAAATACCAGTTTACGCCGCATTCCCTTCTCCTCCACACCGTATGCGCAACTCCCGGTTTGGCGTCACTTTCTTTACCTTCCCCGTTCGACTGCTTTTCATTGTGCTGGACTGCAGCCTGTACAATGAAAACGTATTCGAACACCTCTGGTGAGTACTCTATTCGCAGTCACTCGCTAACCAATCCCTTCAGGTTGACAATAGCGATCTTTTCGCATGCTTTGGTGCTCAGAGTACGCGCAGCGTGTGGGTGCGCTTGCGCCCCTCTCGCGTCGTCTCCTTCGTCGTAGGATTTGGCTGGACTTCGAGACAGTGCGGTGTGTGGGCGCGCCTTGCACCCCTCTCGCACACACTCTTTTCTGGGCTCGGGGGAACAGGGAACAGGCGGTGTGTGGGTGCGCTTGTGCCCCTCTCGCCCTTTCTCTTTCGTCGGGATTTGGCGGGACTTCGAGACAGTGTGGTGTGTGGGCACGCATGCACCCCTCTCGCACACACTCTTTTCTGGGGCTTGGGGGCTCAGAGTACGCGTGGTGTGTGGGTGCGCTTGGGCCCCTCTCGCGTCGTCTCTTTCGTCGTAGGATTTGGCGGGACTGAGACAGTGCGGTGTGTGGGTGCGCTTGCGTCCCCCTTGCGCTTTCTCTCTTTCGGAATTGGTGCAGAGTCATCGCGCGGTGTTGCATTCAGAGCACGGTTGCGGTGGATGTAGATTCCGCAATGTAAGTGTTTCGTCCATGGGCGCCCGGTCTACAGTGATAGTCGTCCCTTAGTGTGTATATGCTATTGTTTCAATCGCATTGCTGCGTCTCACAAAGTACGTAGTCCCTTTTCATTCTGACCTTCACTAATTCCAGTTGAACCTTTTTGAAGCTGCTTTAGGCTCGAGGTACGTGTTCATTGTTATTCCGAACCGTAACCGATCTCGAATTGAAGCCTGTCCTCCCAGTTCGCCTTTCGCCTACGTAGTTCTTTTTCTTGATTTCTCGTTCACAGCATGTACTTTCTATTCTGGGGCCAGGGTATCGAGGGGAGGGGCCCCCCCTTGATATTCTGGCTACAGCCATTTTTCATATTGTATTTTATGAGTGTCAAAATGCACAAAAAATCAGCGCACAACTCAACGTAGAGCGTGCAACTATTTGGTGGCTGAGCGCACAACATAAATTCTGATATGGTTGAGAGCACGCAAAATGAGGAGTCTGGTTAGCACTATACCATCAATACGCATCTGTTCCAACGACAGCCCACCACCCCACACCTCACCACACCTGTTCAACCGCACGCAAGCACGCGTCTCTGACTCTATTTGTTCCGTCAGAACAGAGGTGAGGTGGGTGAGTACCATCGCACACACCCCATTTCTGTTCCAATTCGCCCAACCGGTTGAGATGCAACTGGCACTGGCACAAACGCAATGCGATGGAGACGACACATTCGTCTCGTCCCATCACTCTCCCAGTCCCATGCTCTCACCATCCGCCGCCAACACCCCATCCATTATGGACAATTCGAATTATCCACCTCATCCCATCCTAACATCGGACCAGTGCAGCACAACGACGACAGGACCATCAATACCACCACCATCTTATCCGACGCCGTCATCCCCATCCATCTCTGTCAGTCCGTCTCACACCCAACCTATTCTCTCGGTAGCAGTGCAAGAAAGGCTACTACCCCAAATCCTCTCCTCGTTTGTGTTCTTTTTCTCATTCGTCTCCCTGCCCTGCCCTCACCTTGCCACCGCGCACACCTCACACAGTCCTGTCCACTCCCCACCCATGAACACATGCGAACACAAACGATTACCGTTTGTGTTTGTTCATGTTCACGTTCGTCTCCCACACCAAAATGCCCACCGCTCGCATACAAATGCGAACATTTGATTGCGTTCAAGTCACACCCCCTCCCTTCCTCACCTGCCCTCGCCCTTGCTCAACTCCAACTCACTCCCAACCCTCGTCCGTTCGCATTCGCATGCGAGCAATCCCCTCGCCTTCGCCATCGTTCCACTCACTATCTCCTCTAACTCGCATACAAACAGGAACGTGAACGATAATGACGCGCTCGTGTTCATCTTTGCATGCGAGCGATCGTGATCACATCGCCCTCGCCCCCGGCCCCTCATTCTGCCTACAAATGCAAACGCGAGCGATCGTGATTGCTTCGCCCTCACCCACACCTCGCCTTCACTCAACCCCAACCCCTCCAATTTGCCCACAAATGCGAACGCGAACGATCGTGATCGCTTCGCCCTCGCCCTCGCCCTCGCCCTTGCTTGACCCCACCCATTCAACCTCAACACATCCCGTTCGCCTACAAACGCGAACGCTTACTAGGCGTTTGTGTTCGCGTTTGTGTGCGAACGGTCACGGTCATGCACCCTCGCCTCCACCGCCACATCATCCGCCTGCCCTCGCCCTCGAGCGATCATTGCGGGCCATGCTCAACCTCCCTCCCGTTCACGTTTGTACCGCCATACATTTAACAATTGCGACGACCATCGATCGTCCTCGTACAAAAATGAGTGCCAACTAGGACTACTAAGTGACTAGTATGAGACGAGGACATCGCTCTGACCCGTAAGTCCGAAAAGAGCACACTCTCAATAATGTGCGCGCTGTGGATTATTTGTGCAAAACGGCCGCCATAGAAAAAGGTGACTCACTGGTAGAAGATCATTTGTTTGAGCTGGAGCAGACCTCCTCTTTCTGACGCGAGAATATTTCTCAGGCATTTCAAGTTCACAGGCGGTCCATCTGCGACAGATAACGCCCGACGTCGAACGATCGGAGTGCGATTACGTCCGATGTGACGGTCGATGGGGAATGTATCCCCAACGTATAACAACCGTGAGAAGGGAGAATTCGAGCGGCAACCAGGACATCGTCGATGAATCGATGGCTCATGGGTGTGGGTTCGGACGGTGATCCGCCACTGGGTCGCATAGCCGCATGATGCCCGCATCTCAGATCTCATCGCCTCCGATCCTGGCCCCACTCGATCGTCGGCTGACCCGGAAGGGGCTGGACGCTGGCAGGGCGCTCGTCGCTTACGCTCAATCCTGAGTCACATTGCGCTTCCTTTCTCTTTCTCGCATCTTCCCCATCCATCCCCTTTCTCTCAGGCCGCCGTCCCCCCGGTCGATCCAGATGGGCCGCATTCCATCCACTTATCCTCGCTTACCCTGGGACAGCCAGTGCTTCAGGCCGGAAAGCCCTGCGGGCTTTTGCCCACCTTCCCCTACATCAACCATATATTTGTCTTCCGTGTTTACATAAACTCCCCGACCGTACAAGTATAGGTCGGGTGCCGTAATCTGAAGTGCCTTGGTAAAATTTCCCTCGGTCAACGGGCGTTGGAAATGGCAAACACTTTTTTCGGGAGCACGGTTGTCCCGATGGCACGCGGTTCAGAACGCGGTTAACTCTTAAGCGGTGCCAATAGAGAGAAGTAGTACTAGTAGTAGGTGGAAAATAGGGCATTCTGGGTAAGCCTATACCTTTGATTACAGCAGAACTGCAGAAGCAGAGCCTATAATTGGGAGACCTGGCATAAATCGATAACTGAGTCGTTTCGTTACCTACTGGGGCGCCGTCGCAGTGGGTCTGCGCATACCGCTTAACCTTAACTGTGTTTCTTCTATAAAATCACGTTGTTGGGACCAGTGAGTAATATTATCTTGAATATGTTAGACGATAACATTCCTCGTGAAGTCCCCTTCATCTCCCATCCAGACGACGACATGACGCTCTGGGAAGTGAAGGAGATCACTGCCGAATCTGCCGCTAAATACAAGGTTGTCTGGGTCGGCATAGATCCTGACAGCGGAAAACCTTGGGAACCGAGCTGGGTCAGCAAGTCCGACTGCACAGATCAGGCCGTAGCTCAATGGGAGGCGAAGAAGAAAGGGAGGTCGAAGACCATGGGCAACGGGAATACCAAAAGTAAGTTTGGCGTTGCGTTTATTACGCCAGCGTTGCATTCCTACCCACTGCTGATTGTTAATCATTTCAGCTGAAGGTACCGGCGGTTCCATAAACGAGCAACGAGCCAGGCCTGTTGAAAAGCGCAAGCGGCAGAGTGACGACACCCAGGATGAAGACTGGCTCCAAGACATTACCAGTAGCATGAAATCTAAGAAGCGCGTGCCTCGGATTCCGCCTGCCACTACCAGTGCAAATTGCTCACCAATTGTTCAAGTATCCCCTTCAATAAAGGTTGGTCCCCCTCGCGGCGCAAAGCGCAAGGATCAGGCAAAACAAATTGCTACCGATGCATCTTCCTACACATGCCTTCAGAAATTGTCCCAAGCCATACCAAAGCCCTTGTCTCTCGCCGTCCAGTCCTCTTGTGCTAAGCCTTCCCAGGCAAGTCCAAATTGCTTCCAGGAAACACCATCCATTTCCACTCCGAGTCCGATCGACCCAGATAGAATTGAAATGGGGAATGATACTTCTGGAAGTTCCCACCTGTCTCCACGCGCTCTGATTAATCGAGAAATCCCGCTTACTTCCGAATCCACTCCTATGGACATGATGGAAAGAGAAAAGAATGATCTAGGTGTTTCTCAGACATCTTCACTCACCGTGATTCTTGAACAGGTAGCTGTTTCCGATCATCCTAATCAAATTCTGACATGATCGCCAGCACACGCAGGCCCCTCCGTCCTCGTCGTTTTCATTGCTCCTCCAGAGGATTGAAGAAGTCAAAAGGCTACAGCTTGGAATCAGCATGGACTCGAATGCCGCATTGAAGCTTTTGCTAGAGGTAATGGAAATCGGCGACTTTCACTGTCCTCCCTGACATCGCTACTACAGAAAGCTCCACTCTCTGGACCACTCCTCAACAATATGGAAGAAATTAAACGACTTCAATGTGAGATTAGTATAGCTTCAAACGCAGCATTGAAACTTGTGTTAGATGCCGTGGAAAAACTTGGAAGTGAATAGATAGGTCGCTCTCTGGTGGGATACTTTGATGTTTCAGCATTTCTTGTACAGGCAGCTTTATTATTACTCTTTGGCTACCACCCGCGAAGTGGTGGTGAGAAGAATGTGGACCGATAACAGAGCATTATGACACTCCGTTCACCAATAAATGATTTTTTTTTGGTGGGTGGGTGAATGTTTTTTTGGGCGGACGTTTTTTTGGGAGCGAATTATTATTTCCTAAGCAATTCTCAAGTCTACGATGCTTCAACGCTTAAGATAAGTAACATCAGTCCGAGTCTGCTAAGTAGCAAGACGTGGGATAGATACCTGGTAGGACGTCGAACAAGTCCTAGACTTCGCGGGTTATACCCGTCGCGAGTGTGTAGAAACGGGACGAGGGCGAGGGTGAGAGTACTCGTTGTCGTTGTCGTTGCTACGACAGGGTGGGGGGAGGGCGAGGGGGATGGGAGGGGGATGGAAAGGCAAGGGCGCGACCAGGCACTGATTGGGTGGGGGGGAGGCGAGCGTGAAGGTGAGCGTGCGACGTCGGTTAGGACGGGACGAGAGACGGGAGAGGTGCGACATACGCTCGTGTTTGTGTGCGAACGGAGAGGGTGAGAGACTGGGGCGAGGACGCCGACGCGGGGATGAAGGGGGAGGACGAGAGAGGGAGAGGACGAGGTTTCCCGCAACCCGTGTTTAGTGGGTTGGGATGAGTGGGCGGGGTTACGAGCAGGGGAGGGCGAGGACGAGAGCATGTAGCAGCGACGGCACAACGCGCACAATCGCGCGTGTCATGCCGTCGCTCCTGCATGCCAAAGCTGAGGGTGAGGCGCGAGAGGTGAGGGTAAGTGGGTGGACGAGGCGAGGGTGAGGGTGCGCGCGAAGGCAAGAGCAACAACGTCGTCGTCGTCGAGCGCGTGGATGGGACGATGAGGTTGGTGGTGGTGGTGTTGGTGTGGTCATCGCCGTCGTCGTCGTCGTCGTTAGGAGGGGGTGATGGTCAACTGTAAACACAAACGAAACGCAAACGCAACACAATCGCGTTTGCGTTTCGTTCGAGGTCGTTGAGATCGTGACAGGGTGGTTGTCACGGACTCACTGTGGACTTGGGTAATAGGTATGGTCGTCGTCGTCGTCGTCAAATACCCGTGCCAGCCTACAGGTATGGGTTTTGTCGCGGGTCACAAAACTGTGACCTATACCCATACCCGCTAGTTGCCAGAGTACAATTGATGTGATATAGTCGACTGGGACTGGGTTGAAGCGTGATAAACTTGAGAATTGCTTAGGAAAAAGAAATTCACTCCCAAAAAAAACGTTCGCCGAAAAGAAAATCACGCACAAAAAAACAGTTTCTGTTATTGGTGAACGGATCGTCATAGAGCATCATATCATAGAGCATCACAGCTGTTTCCGAAACTTGAATTCTTGTCCCGACATGCGAGTTCGCGTTTGAAAAATCAAACAATCAAAAATTTAAAAACCATTTCCCCTTCTAAAAATCTCGCTCGAGACTCCATTTCGCACGGTTTACCCCCAATCGTAAATGGCATGGTGTGAAGAGTCACTAGTCGCTGAAGACAGTAACATTATGCTGTGAACGTCAGCAACGTCACCGTGTTGTTGCCACACTCCAAGTTGTTCCTCAACCTCGACCGTTTACGGCGACTCCCGACACTTCAGGTTGTGCTTCGAACCTCACTTGGGATCCCGGTGGAGGTGTAACCTAAGCTATGAATGTGGATTAAACGATTTGCACGAGTCTGCAGTAGACTTACTATTTGGACCATTTTCTATGTGTTCTCACCCTGGGTATCTGCTTCAAGTTCCTCTTCATTCCGAAGGTCTTCGTCGTCATACTGGTGATGCCAGTGTTGCTATGTATCCAATTTGTTTGCCGTCTCGCTGAGCTGAACCTCAAATTACTTAGACTGTCGATAAATGTGAATTTCTCTCACCTCCGACGAGGATGCGGCATCAGCTCGACCTTCGCCCGCAAGGACACCCGAATGGTCGATGTCTTTGAACAACCTTGTCCTGAGAATGCTCGCAGGTGCGTGATTGAGTAAGAGTGGAGTAGACACAGCTGATAACAGTGTCCTCGCATCGGTGCACAAATAAGTATGGTGGGGACGTAGCCTGGGCACAGTTTGACGTGGCTAGGTGAATGCTGGCCGAGGTAGCATAGTAATCTGGGTCGAGACGCAGCCTGAGCAGGACTATTAAATTACGTGGGCTAGCGGAGATTAACTGGGCTGACCAAAGATCGCGGGGCCTTCGGATGATTATATAATTATGCCAGTGCCCCATCGGGGGTCCACCGTGTCGCATATCCTGAATTTTGTAGCGGCTTTGCTTTCTGTCGATGACGAGTCGGGCATAGTCAGGCGCGGGTGAGATCTCAACTATATCGGACCTAGTACTGTCTCATAGAGTCTGGAAACCAGATCATCTCGACGGTTTACCTCATAGACGGGGACTAGTCACCAGACTAACTGTTCTCGATCAAGTGCACGTTTTGCTGTTTCACCCGATGCGACCGCGGGTTATTTCGGAACTAGCGTTGTGCGTTTGGCCTCCGAGCATTGGATCATTCGCGAAGGACGTTCTTGACAGACACCGAAGCCTATCGACGAGTACTTAAGGGGTAAAGCAGGAGCTTTTAATGGGACTGTTAGTGTATTTCTTCATCTTACTTTTTTTTCCTTCCTTCCAAACATCCTTCACGATTTAATCCGTCATTCAATATTCACCTCTAATGACCAATTGGCAGTCGCTTTCCGAACTTTCGACGGACTTTGGTAAGTCGGTAGAGTTCTTGACTTTACTTCAATTGTCAACTAGGAACCGCCGTACAGTGATTTTCGATAGACTGATGCATGGGTTGCTGGGGCTCTACGGGTAAGACCAGACTGTCGAGTATATGATCTCAGACCTCAAGAGAAAACCCCCACCAGATGGGAGATCATATTCAGTCTGGACTTTGGATGGGAGGTTATCTGTGGGAAAAGGAAATTTCGCTGGCCTCTTGTAAGTTGAACAGTGGTAATGTAAAGAAAGTGCTAATGACCATCCAATGGTAGATTTTCTACTTTGCTGGGCGATACTTGCTATTGTTTGCTATGATCGGAATGTAAGAGTACCTTTTTCTGGTCTCAAGCACACTTGACCCGCATTGCAGAGTGATATCTCTTGACACACCAAAGTTAGCTGGTTTCTTTGTTCCTGTTGCTCGAACTCTAAGGGAAACCGCAGAAAGCTCAATTGCGGAACACTGTATGTGTTCAACCAGGTTCGTTGTCATTCTAGCCAGAGGGTGAAGAGAATAAGCTAACTCTAAACAAGCTCGCCGGTGACTCCACACGTGGCCTGGCTAGTATCAATCTTGTACTTCGCACGCAAGTTTTGACTGTCTCTCATCGTATATACCACTCATTGTGATCGTTACAGTATGGCAATTTGGTCCGAAAACAAATGGATAGTCGGAACCTTGGTCTTGCTTATCCTAGGGCACTGGTCCCTTATTTTCCAAGGTAGGTAAATACAATTTCAGCCTCCGATGCATGCTCATCCCGGCTATAGGCGTTTTACTCAAGGTGATATGGATGCCGAATGTCGGCTGTACAGTCATCAAGAGTAATACAACCATTCTCGCTGCTACTTTTATCTATTCTATGGGTCTGGATTTTGTTGTTCTCTGTCTGACTGCGTACAAATTAGCGTGGACTCGACGAATCCCTGGCACTTCGGGTATCCACAGTAAGCTGCTCCGTATGGTATTCTATGACGGACTCGTCTACTTCATTCTCGCGTGCGTGCTTCGTTCCCTTTCTGACGTGTGTGATACTTATGTTAAGTTATGTACGGGCAGGTTCTTGGCAAACCTCTTGGCTACAATATTCGTTATTATTGACATAAATGCCGTCGTGAGTATCATATTCAACGTTCCTGCAGCCATGGCCTCAACGGTACGTTGTCATTATATGCTTGGAATCTCATCTCATCCATCGTAATAGATCACGGCTTCGCGTGCAGTCCGTCGGCTCTATAATTTCAATCTAGCCGTCAGCGAGGTATAGTAGGTGACTTTTTATACATATGTATATTATATACCCATTTACTGGCAGTTCGCTTCAATCGCTCGATGAGAGGTCAGGTGCAGTAGTGTTTGCGGGTCCACTCATGCAAAGGGCCAATGAGAGTGCGCACAGCTATTCAGGTTGAAGTAAGTGAGCGGCCTCTGCGTGTCCCCCAACGTTCTGAATCAGCAATTTCATCCTACTTCATTTTGCTCAGGTATACGTGGGCGGGTGTGGTTTTTACTACCCATCTCACTGGGACACAACTTGCCCTTGCCATATTTTTTGCAGGTCATCCTAATTATGCTGCCATAACTGCCATCTGCGTCGCAAAACTTGTGTTGGTAGTTTCAAATATCGTTACCCCTATCTTGGAAGGCAGAAGATCTTTGGCGGAAGCCGAAGGAAAGAAATTGACAGAGTCAAAGAAGCATCGTTAATCGTTGATTCTTTCCACGTCTCATCTCATTGCCTCGTCCCCAGTAAACTAGGGTCAATACAATCCGCAGCTGATTCTGGTTCTCGACGTAAGTGTACATGTCGAAGCAAACTTCACTCTCACCATACAGCGAAACAACATGTAAGTAGTCCATCCTTCGCGTGTTTTCAAGGCATTGGGGTAAGGATACCCCGCATATATCCTCACCGGTGCTACCGACCACAATGCCGGCAAACGAGTTTGATGGTGACTCACTATTAGATTTTCCTAGTTTACTCTTTGTCAAGTGTCTGGCCTCAGATCGTGATGGCGTTATTGTAAACATCTGAAACGACCATCTCAGAGACTGAGACTCGGGTTAATAACCTCGCAACTACTAATCATCGCAACTCCCCGCATCACAAAGGGTCTGGTATTTTCACTGCGGCCACGTTCCGTGGAGACCGCTTGTCGGTTCACGATCCACGAGCTATGTTTCCCAAATCCCGTCGTAGATTAAACGCAATTTAAGCACCATGTATCCCGTTGGCAGCTCCTTAGGTTAAGCAGACAGACCTTTCTGCTCACCGAGTTGATATCTACTTCGAGATCAGTTGTACATCGTCTTCAGTGGCAGTGATTTTCGACCGCGCTTGCCACCAACCCCGCGGATTTTTTTTTAAAAACTGCGTCGCCATGTTCATACGATGCATCGCGCGTGGTACACACAGATCTGAGGGGACTCAGTACTCAGTGGCGTAGTATTAGACTACAAAGTCAATCTGGTGTAAATCGTCCACGAGCCTACTGCAAGTATCAGCAATGAATGCCATCTGAATTTTCGGCTAACACGGCAAGATGCAGCGTTGACGCGGCGACGTCTCCTGAATGCCTCGGTTGCCTCGTTCTCCTTAATTTCACCCGCAGAGCTGCTTTAGTAACTTATCTGCGTGATCATAATGGCGGTTCACTCGTGATGGAGAGAGAGAAGAGTGGGGAATGTAGTGAGCTAGTTACAGTGATGATTGGAGCTGTAGCTAGAGCGGGTATTTTGGAACAATGAAATCCGGGTACTTTTCGCAATCTTTCCCCTTCCTTTTCTTCTTGAGCGACGATCACTTGCCTGATTTCGAGTGGAGGGGTGGGTTGTACCGGGCGGGCCACCGGCCCAGGAGATGGGTATTCGGGTTTGGATGAGCTGGAACTCATTGATGGGGAATGACGTGCTCACCCGCGCGACTGGTCAAACACTGGCACAACTTAACTCTCTACACAGTAAGGTATATAGGTACAATAGAAGCATCGAAAATAGCATCTTTTAGAAAATGGCTGGGATACTACGTAGCTATATCTAAACTCCCGATGCCTCTTCTGGCAGGCCCCTCATACTCCAAGCCCTCTTGCAGTTTCGAGGGCGATACGTACGGACAACCTCACAAAGCCTGTACCATTCATCAGGCCACCTGCACTTTGCATCCTGAAGGAATTTCTCGGCACGCTCTTGCACATCGTTGAAGTGTTTGTCAGCTAGTAGATCAAATTGACGAACAATGGGCTGGTGATTGCCATCGGTCCATTCTTCAATGGCTTGGATGATCTAGGGAGGGTATAGTTGGAGGAACCGGCTTGATGAAAGTGATTCACATACCAGCACAATGGCTCGCGCCACATCAACTGCCGAGTAACCTCCAGGAGGTGTTTGGCCATGTTGTCTTGGACCCCCTTCACCAAACAGAGATGCATGGAGTACCTGTGCGAGGACGGTGTCCCCGAGGCTCTCGCCATGTTGTGTGGGCTGGGCAGGTAGTTAGGGTTTTGGGGCATCCTGATCAAAAGGGAGAAACTTACCAGTTTGAAATACGGACGAGCATCCAAGATCGCCCGGGCTCTAATGGCTGCAGGGGGTCCTGCGCCACCGGACGAAATGCTATATTCGCTTAGCACTAGCAGTCGAGCGGTGTCTAAAGCATGCCTGTCGTGCTTTGTGCTGGGCAAGAAGTGGGAATCTTCGAGGAGAGGCCTCCAGTGCTCATCCGGGGGACAAAATCCAAAGACAATGTGCAGGAGCTGACCCATTGCGCCAAATTTCCTTGCTTCTGTTAGATCTATTCCTAGCGATCGTGGAACATTGCCTATCATTTGCCCATAGTGTCGCTGCCCCGTGTAGAATCGATGTTGCCCTTGTCGATCCACCAGCGAATCCTCCTGTGCTCCAGCATCACAAAGACCTGGAAAGTACTGGCGGAAGAATGCGGTATAAAGTTTCCGCATGAGGCCGATGGAAAGAGTGATGTTCAAATTCTTGGTGTGGTATTGCAGAATTTGAGTAATCTCGTCACCGCTCCAAGAATGAGAACCAGTGGTCCTTGGAATGGTGCGGCAAAAGATATATGTATCCTGGCGACCGACCTCCTTTCTCAGGAGAGTGAGAACTTTAATGACAACTGGGCGCAGAATTGCCAGATAAAATGCCAGGGAAGATGCAAGTGCTGGAGGCAGGAACCACAGGCAATCTTGCCTGGACCTCCCTGACTGTTTCGCAGCAGGTTTGCCGATTGCCAGGCAGCCATCTATCAAAAACAGACCACGACTAGCACCAGTTTCCAAGCATCGATCGAACTGCAGCGATGCGAACTGGAATGCTCGCGGAGGAATACCACAAGTTAGAGTAGTGGCGACCAGGAAAAGAGCAAGCAAGCGTTCATTATGCTGTAGCCATCCAAGCATCTCTTTTTCGTTACCGAAAGATTGCAGAAGGGAATTTTGCACAGTTTCGACAGTTGGTTCAAGAAGAGCAGCGTTCCCTGTCTGACGGAAGATGGATACCGGATCGTTGAGATCATCTGAGAGTTTGGCGAGACCTGGGAAAGAGGCGAAGATGTACCTGGTTTCGTCGGGGAGACACTGGTAGATTAGCGCTTCTGCCTCAAGCGCGATCCTTCGAGCCTCTTTCCCAATATCTACTAGGTTGATTTGATGCCTTTTTCCAACCGCATCAATGATGACTGTTGTCCCATCGGGCTGGAATGCATGGCCTATCTTGGAACTTTCCTTGAATGCCGTGGGAGCAGTATCGTACCAGACCGACTTGAAGCGGTCGTACGGTGTGAAATAGTCATGTCCCGGGGTTGTTCGTAGCCACTTATCTTTTTCCCGGTGTATAATCCTAAAAGTAGTGTCAGATAGGGTACATATACCCGAATAGAGGCAAATCATTACCTGAGAATATTCATTACCGATCCATGCCCTGCTCCTTCCCCGTTGTCGTTGTCACCGCCATCCTCCTCCTCCTCCTCCTCCTCCTCCTCCTCCTCCTCCTCACCATCACTATCGTTTTTATTTTCACAATCATCTGCCTCAGCAACCGTTGCTGCCATGTCATCGAGCTCGTCTAGAAGTTCCGCCGAAGATGAACGGGCGGGCAGCGCGTCAATTTTCTCTGCAATCTCCTGGCCTTCGCTGCTGAAAAAACCGAATTCATCCTGTGCAGTGGCTTCCAATCTAGCGGTGTGAGCGACAACCGTGAAGAACCAGTATTGCAAGGATGCACAGTCGCGTGTGAGCTGGTTGGCAGTCTGAAACTGCAAGGTCCCTTGAGGGGAAAGCCTTAGCGAGAGAAGAAAGAGGGATTGATCTGTCGGGCACTCCATCTTTCGAGTGCCATAGATCTCATGGTGGACAAGGGAGACGAGCAGCTTGTGAACTAGCACAATCGAGCGAGTGATGAAGTCGTTGCTATATTTGCCATCAGCCGAAGTCAGATGATCGTAGAGAGTCCTGGTGATCAAAGCTTGCTGCTTGCTTGACACGATGGAAAAGCGGCCGAGGCGTTTTAAATGCGACTGATCTCTCAGTCGAGAGAAATAGTGAACGCGAAGCAGCATGCAGAGGGTTTTTGTTATCACTGTGCGATAGTGAAGGTACGTTCGCCTATTTAGGCCCCGATAATGGGCCTTCGTGCTGAACGAGGAGAGTGAGCCACTGCCTGAGACTCCATAAGGGGAGTAGATACCCACCCAGAAGTGATTGACTTTCGGACAGACGGATGACAGCTCTCAAGGAAGGTGTTGGCGTCCATAAGATACCGTGCCAACAGTATATCTACCTGCAATATACCCCTCTCCAGAGCAGCTCGCTTGGGGGAGAAAGACCCTATATCCTTCTCTTTCGGCATCTCCACCAACTTCATCACCCAGCGGACGTCCGTATCTTTAAGGCTTTGCAGGTACTCCGTCCAACCAATAGCCACCAGGTGTGGAGCGCCTGCGGGGTTAAGTGATCGATCTCGTGGGATTACCATCTCAGGGGGTCGAGAACTAGAACTGGTCGGGACCCAGCCCTCTGGAAGTAGTATCACGGTGTTGCTGAGTTCAGAGCGACCTCCGAGTCCCTCGAAATTTCCGAGCTTATAGGGTCTGATAATGTAACGTGGCTGGATGCTGTGTTTCTGGGGGCATTCCATCCCCCGATGGCGTTCCCGATAATGGCAGCGCAGTGATTTCCAGATGAACCATCGAGGCTCGGGGCAAGCGGGACATTGGTAGGAGAAAATGGGAATTAATCCAGGGATCGCGTCGGAGACGGTCTCAGGAAGATCGAATGTGACCACATCCTCTGGAACGCCATGTGTGGTGAGAAGGTGGGTGACAATGAGATCGTAGAGCTGTTTCTTCCGTTTGCCAGTGACAGTTATATCAAGGTCGTCTCGGTGTTTTTTAGAGATGTGGTGGTGTAGATATCCAGGGGGGTATATCTGGCCGCATTTTTCGCATACGAAGCCATGGGGACCAAAGTACATCCGAAGCTTGTGCAGAATGGCACATTTTGTAATAGGGGTGGATGGGCAGCCACTCGTTGGGTCGACGTGAGATTTCTGGGCACAATACGGTACGGAGCCGTCAGAAACTCCGGAGATAATGGTAGGGGGGGTGCGTATCTCAGCTGAGTACCCACCACTTCCCTTGGGGGCATGCATCCGGATTTTCTTCTTGGGAGGGGGTTGTTGAGATTCGCGGCTTTTCCTGGACCGCTTGCTTCGTAGTGAAGTCAGCTGGGATGCCTCTAGGCAATAATTATCTCCATCATCTGAGTCTTGTGCACGGTCCGAGTCTTCAAAAGTGCTGTCATCTTCATCAGTGTCCGCGTCAAATGGAAAAAGCTGCCTCTGCGGCGAGTGAGGCGATGGACCAGTGAACAGCGGCGGGGGCGGTGCCGGCTCATCAAACTTGAAGTGTGTGCTTGTGGAGGAGTCTCCTGAACTGAGTAGAGACGTGGATGGAGACAAGCGTAGTGATGCAGAAGGTGATGGATGGGGAGTAAAGGATGTGGCCGGTTCACAGCTAGGGGAAGATCTCGAGTAAGGGAGCAATGGTTCTGAGGGCAGCAGAGGGGAACTTGAAGGTGCGTCCAATTTGAGGATGGGAACCAGAACACAGTCCATGATTGTTCGGCGACGGGAGTGGGAGGCCATCTTCATTCAGCATGGGGTCTATTCTTCTCCGTCACTGCTTTTGGCGCCGCCCTTGGACTTGAGTATTCACTCAGGAAATAACACACCGGTGGGTGTTGAAGGCAACGTGGGCGCAAGACGACTGTTGGGTATGGGGACAACCTACAAAAAAAAGTAGAAAATAAGGCAGTGACGATATCGCTCTGGCTTAGTTCCTTACTTGGCCTCGCTTAGCCGAGTTAGGGCCTCCATCGAGCCCGTTTAGATTACCACCAATCTGATGCATCCTGTGCCTGAGAATCCCTCTGTATGATGAGTCACTGATGGGATCACTGGAGCCTATCACGTACCTACCTCAGAGTCTCGACCTCAGGCTATGTCGCTTAGACGATCGAGCACGATCTTGCTAAAGAATAATTGATACAGCATTTTCTGAAGGAATACGAGGGAGCGAAACTAAAATATTGCCATTATTCGCTCACGTCCTTCTTGAATAAGACGCTATTGTCTCAGGCTGCGGCCGTCAAGGACGCGAGCGAATTGAAGGCCTTCTCAGGCTACACCAGACGCCCTTGGAGCAGCTTCGAAGTTGCAATCTGGCGGGTATTATGTGCTGTAAGCGAGGACATTCTCAATGCGAATAAAAAGGGCGTCGTGTCACCAGGATCTTCAGAGACGACCATCCTCAATGGCGAGGACCTTGTTGTACGGATAGCACTCGACTAATAGGGTACAAGCCCACCTGCTTAAGGTTGTTTTTATAAAGGAACAATAAGCACACCGCGTTCGTAGCACCAGCACTCTTTCGGTTTGCATTGAAAACCTTTTCGATGTATTTGTTGGCTACCAAGAATGTCTGCCAGCGGACGCGTTCTTGTTCGGTTTGATTTCCCGTCTTACTTGCATTGATGAACTCCAAGCCTACTAACAGGAGTTGCGCGACCCAACTCGGAGGGATTCTGACCACCATGCCAGTGGTTGGAATCAAAAAGTTGCAATAGCGAACCACGCACCACTTTAAATTTCCCACATGCAGCTTTTGCCATCGCCTTGGGGTCCATCGCCCGCACTGTGGGCCTGGCAGAGTCCGACGATCTGGAACTCACGGCGGGTTTAGTTGGAGAGCTTGTTGGCATAATTTCAGAGCTTGCGGAGAGCATAGTGAGAGGGTCGGCTTGGTCACGGAGGCGCTGAAGACGGGAATGATTTCTATGCGGCGACCGTCTATCAGGTACGTTTGTGACCACTATGGCTGTCACGAAACCCGATCAATTTCTGCTCTGCAACACAGACACTTGTATCCAACATACTGCTGCGCCTGCATGCTACAGAAACAGACCCAACAATGTTCTCGCACTGGCAGACGTGACAAATCCTTCAAAGAGGGCTTAGACGGAATCAGAAATTGATGGAGTTTCCACGCAACAGCGCCGTTGATGTCGACTCCGTAAATGTGTCGAACACTAAGGCGGAAATGGAATGCGCGTATTGCGGACGTATTGGAGATATTCCTTGAACTCGGAGGCAGGTTGCCAAACCAACATTGCCGTGGGAGAACGAAATTCAACGCCAATGGGAATTAGGGGCCGTGGCCTCCCTAACGCTCGCTAGGAACATTTTGCTTTTCTACCCATCTCGGGTCCAGGCATACCCAGAGGGCCCATGCTATGTAAATACGGAACGCAAATATACGGTTGGTGTAGGGGAAGGTGGGCGAAAGCCCGCAGGGCTTTCCGGCCTGAAGCACTGGCTGTCCCAGGGTAAGCGAGGGTAAGTGGATGGAATGCGGCCCATCTGGATCGACCGGGGGGACGGCGGCCTGAGAGAAAGGGGATGGATGGAGAAGATGCGAGAAAGAGAAAGGAAGCGCAATGTGACTCAGGATTGAGCGTAAGCGACGAGCGCCCTGCCAGCGTCCAGCCACTTCCGGGTCAGCCGACGATCGAGTGGGGCCAGGATCGGAGGCGATGAGATCTGAGATGCGGGCATCATGCGGCTATGCGACCCAGTGGCGGATCACCGTCCGAACCCACACCCA
>JBBPLC010000520.1:0-17715 GCA_038089535.1 Hemileccinum rubropunctum
TGTTACGATTCACCTTTTTCCTTGATTTTCGCATTAGCATTCATCTTACACTTCTTGCTAATGCCTCTCTTTCACACGACGACCACCGCCTTCTTCTGCTCTTCTCACGATGGTCACCTTGATTACAAATTCTCATCTTTTATTCTGCTTCCTTCCGACGGACAGCCTCACTTCCTTTGTTCTGATAACTCCCGTTATCTTCCTTACACCATTTACCTTATCGAGCTCCCTCTGACCTTCCACCGCTACTTAGCTTGGTCCGTGCACGGTTCTCTTTAGGTATATAAACCCTGCCGTCGTTACCTTGTATTCTCTAAGCTAGACCTACCTGGAATAGCACCTTTGTTTCCTTCACTCATCAATCGCTCTCTAAGTCACCCGTCCTACTTTTGAGTGGACGCTCGTCGTCCTACCCTCATCTCCGGTCGCTCTTCTTTGTGACTCGTCCCCGCTGCTCTTCTTTGCGGTCGTCCCGTTGACAAGGGCACCCCTTGGTCAACTTTCCCTCGTCCACCTCAGGAAGTCCCTGCGGAAGTCTCCGGTCGTTAACCACACGACTCATCCTTGCCTCCGGTCGCCTTCTCCGCGACTCGTCTCGTCGATAAGTAAGCCCCTTAGTCGACATCCCTCGTCTCCCAGGTCTACGATCGTTCCTACCCGGACTGACCGTAACAATAGCCTGGCATTTCTGATACACAGTAATAATGCATAGGATGAAGACATGGAAGTCGAAAAAGAAGAAGAAGTGGAGGAATCATAATGAACAGGTAAGGGAATGGGTTTCATAGTCTTATTCAAGGCAGTATTGGTATTTAGAGCTTTTGCTTGAGAGTGTGTGCAAGGTGCCATGGTGATCGATATATAAAAGTAACAATGCATTAAATTGGACGAGATTGCCTGGCCAAGTCTCAATCAGGTGCAAAGTGTAACTTATATACTATTAGGTAAATACTAGGAAATGAGAAATATAGACCTAACTGATTAACCGATTGAATGGACCCTTTTCTTCAACTCTACAAAATGCTTCCAACACTTTCCCAACCTCTACCCATTTCTTGCACCTCTTCTCCAGCATTCTTCATGTCACCTCCATCAAAGAAAATATTCTATGGTCTTTTGCCCAGTGATAAAATTTAGGGTGAGTGTCCCAGTGACCACCAAAGTCAGGAAAACTCACCTCAAGCAGTTATTAATCTTATGAATGCTAATAAAGAAGTGCTAGAAGGAACACAAAAAATACCAGACAATATGACACATAATATCTTCTCAAGGAGAGATAGGTAGCTACACAACATAACACATGGTATGGTATATAGATTGACAGGGGCTTGATTCATCAGTGTTATTATCCAAGGAAAGGATAATGCTATGTGATATGGGGTGATTATAGGCCTTTTTTTGCAAATAGGTCAGGGTACAGATAGGGTAAAGTTATCAGTAAATTCAAAAACCAACCAAATCATGCAACTATACATACTGGAAAATTGTGTGAACCTTGAATCACCACATATGTTATGTTCCATATAAAAAAGCAAATGCTTAAATCACACAATATCACAATTGGTGAAGTTGTGTGATTTACACATCATACATATTTATATAATATAATCCTCAAATCACACAATGTCACAATTGGTGAAGTTGTGTGATTTACATATCATCCACATTTATATAACACAATATGCTCAAATCACATGATGTCACAATTGATAAAGGTGTGTAATTTACACATTATACTCATTTGTATAACACAATCCTTAAATCACACAATGTCACAATTGATAAAGTTGCATGATTTACATATCATACACCTTTGTATAACACAATCCTTAAATCACACAACACAATCCTCAAATCACACAATATCTCAATTGATAAAGTTGCATGATTTACACACCATCCACATTTGTATAACACAATCCATAAATCACATAACACAATCCTCAAATCACACAATATCTCAATTGATAAAGTTGTGTGATTTACACATCATACACATTTGTATAACACAATCCTCAAATTACACAATATCACAATTGATGGAGTTGCATAATTTACACATTATACACATTTATATAACACAATCCTTCAGTCACAATACTAGTTAGTTTACCTGTTGTGTTATTCCTTAGGCATTGTTAGTGGAACTTCATTTTGGGTCTTCACCCAAATGTTACACAATGCTAATCCCAGTTTTTTGAAAGTTTTCATAACTTAGACACTTATTCAGATTCATTCAAATATCCAATTCTATTGCAGAGACTATTCATTGGATCCAGATTGCATAGAAGCATAAGTGGCATATCAATTTTAAGCCCCACTTCACAAAGAAAAAATTCAGAAGGGCTAGAAGTGTTAAGGACTTCTGGTTGAATATATTTATACTCTTGCTCAACCACACAATCTGCACAGAGATACATGATCTTTTCCTGAGGTGCAACAAAGTCTAGAATGGTGACATTGACATCATGAACCTATTCATCTCTAGGACTGAGAATGGTTAGACCTAGGAATTATTTCCACATCCACCACCACTGTGAAGAAAGAAAGAAGATCCATGGAAGTTGAGAACACTATTCATAACAGCATCATAAAGAGTAATCTGCTGAGGGAATAGGAAGGCCTCTGTCAACCTATTCTTGCTGCTTCTCTTTATTGTAGTTCCTTTTTTCAAAATGAGCTGGTTTCCTCTATGACAACCCCAGTTATTCTGTGGTCTAGGCATGGTAGCAAAGTCTTGCAAGTAAGTTCTTGATCTATAAGATGCAATCCATAGGCATAGATCTGTTCTTGATGAGCTTGATGATGTGAAAAGTGCCAGTAAGTTGATATACAAGAGCACAGATGATGCTTGGATGCTATCTATAATTGATGAGGATCCATGGGAGCACAGTGCACCAGAATGACAATGAATAGATGGTGTAGCTGATAGTCTATCTTGAAGATTGCAGCTTCTTTTAAACACAAAAGCCATTCCCTATCATCCTATAAAAGATCACATACAGTGACCTCAAAAAACCATTGCAATGTTTGGCTATCTTGGAGAGTAGTCATAGTGACACAAAATAGAGTATATACTCCTGAAGGATTATGTAATTCTGACAAGCTGTTCCTGAGATATGGATATTTTAAAGTGGTCACCTCATTACAACAGTTTTTGAGCTTTACATTCCATGAGTATAAAATGAACCAAACCAAGGTATATTTGCTTTTGTTTGTTTTTTTACACACAGATACACATATAAATATCTTATCTGAGTTTGAAACAATTCACACACCTTTTGATTTCTAACTGCTATCATCATGCAATCTCTCTTTTCTCCTTAAAAAACCACTATTCTCTCTATGCTTGATTCTGGCCACTTTGCTCATTCTATTATATCTACCACTGGTCATCATGTCTCTACCATCTTTATACATTGCTCCAAAGGGTATTCTGACTTTCAGAAATCCACTGAACGCTGCCTGTTCAAGCTTTCTTCTACCAATATTTGCCATACTGTCCCCTTGATCTCTTGTCAGAAGGCAGAGAATGCAATCCAGGTTACCAAAGTTCTTACCAACATTATCAATAAACCACTCTCTGCTAACACTGTATGTCTTCACCTGAAAAAGACTGATATGAGGGCAGTAGTCAAGTCCAAACACCCTTTTCTCTGTCAAATATTGTAAGGCTTATTTACTCTTTGCCTATGCTCACAAAGATGGAACTGTGGATGACTGGAAGAAGGTTATATGGTCTGATGAGACCAAAATCAATCACTTGGGGTGAGATGAATGCAAATGGGCATGGACAAAGATATGCAAAGGACTCAGTAATAGATTGGTAGTGAGAACTCTGATGTTTGGAGATAATTCCTTGATGACATGAGGTTGTATGACTTGGCAGAAAGTTGACTATGCTACTAAGATTAATGGTAGAATGGATGGAGACCTCTACCTTCAAATTTTGAAGAATGAACTTATAAATACCTTGGAGTTTTATGGGGTTTATCCTTCTGTTATCATCTTTCAGCAAGATAATAACTCTCAGCATACTTGCAAAAAGATCAAGGAGTGGCTAGAGGAGCAAGACTTTAGCACTATGAGGTGGTTTCCACAGTTTCCAGACCTTAATCCCTTAGAGCATCTTTGGGGTTATCTCAAAAGAAGGCTTGCAGAGGAAAAAAAACCCTTCAATGGGATTTATGAGTTATGGGATAGGATTCAAGAGAGGTGGGAGGAGATATCAGTGGAAATGCTTAAGGCAAAGGAGGTTGTACCAAGTACTAATATATCTTGGATATTCAAAAGCTCAAAAACCATTGCAATGAGGTGAATGCTCTAAAATATCCATATCTCAGGAACAGCTTGTCCGAATTACGTAATCCTTGGGTTCATAGCTAGCCAGGAGTATATACTCTATTTCATGTCACTATAACTAAGCAGGATTCCCACACCATGAGGCACTATAAAACCAACTCTCCAAGATAGCCAAATATTGCAATGGTTTTTTGAGATCACTGTATATGACAGGCCTCTTTGAAGTTTTCATGCAGATAACCAATGATAGTTTGAAGAGCTTCATAGGATGTAGCACCTCATTGTGGTAATAAATATGAATAGTAAAAAAATCCTGATGCTTTTGGATGGTTCTGCCATTGTCAGGGTAAGGATAGGGTTAATCCATTCTTCTTGATAATGGTCTGATTGGTAAAGACCTTGGGAAATTGATTTTTACAGATATTGTTGTTCAAACACCTTTGAGAAGAGCAAGGTCCATAAAGCATGAACTCAGAAGCAGCAGAATAAAGTTGAAGACAGATCTAGGGATCTGGTGCAGAGATCATAGCATCAATTTGCTGAACAGTGAAAATTTTGTCTTGTTGTTTTCAAAAAGATCAAGAGATGCATGTGAAGAAGTCCATGCTTTTGATATTTGATGGTGTACACAAATTCAGCAACTTGTTCAAAGTACTCATCATGAATTTTCTTCAGCAATGCTTGTTGCTTGGCATGGAAGACACATGCAACCAAGTTATGCCCATCTATAGCTGTTTGACCTATATGACAATCAGTGTTTAGCTTTGTAAATAATCTCTAGATTAATATACACACCAGCAAGCAGATTTTGAGAAATTTCAGGCCAACTTCCATAAGTAGTTATGGTAAGAAATTAGTTAGGCTCTCTTAATACTCAACAAATGGCCAGAGAGTCTTGAAGTAGTTGCTGCATGTAGCATGGTATACCCTTGTGAGTGGAAGGAAGAGTAACACAACCAACTTGACCCAAGTTTTGCCCTTCACCATCATCTCATTGTACATGATCTTGCAATCCTTGATATAGGTCAACTTTGAGTTTTTTCTGATTATTGATAGCCCAAGTAAGATTGCATTGTTCAATAGATGCCTAGCCACCACATGTGAACTGTTGAAAGAGCCTTTCATCTTTGAAGAGATTCTGTGGTGCTATCTTCAATCGATAGATAGATATGAAGTTGATAGACATACCAAAGAAGTTATGTGATCTTCTTATAACAGTTTGCAGAATTTCCATTATGCTATTGCAAGGGTATGTCCAGATGCTAGCCCTCTTCCCCACATGGAAAGAAAAGCACATAATGTAGTGGAAGACAAAAAGGATGGAGGTTACTGATTTGATGAATATCACCATCTTGGAAACATAAAATGATGTCCAGTTTCACCCTCATATATTTAGAATCATCTCCAGGAACAATTGCAGCAATCTCCTCCACAGTAGGTAGATTATGTTATAGTTCTGGACCTACATGCTACATTTTCACTTTTCTTCACTTTTTACATTTAATGTATTTCTTTCACTTTTGAAGTCATGTGACCAGTGCACATGACCATGGGACTCTCATGTGACCTGAGGCCCAGCCCATGATGTCATTATGACACCATGCCTCATGTCTTTCATCTCCATCTTTTCGTTCACATGAGTATGTTTCTTCCTTTCCACACAGATTTCTTACTGTACTTGTGTTCACCTTGTGTTTTCCTCATGTCTCTTATCTATGCCAGCCCTAAACTATTTAGGACTCAGACGACCTACCCTAAACCTCCCTTACTTACATATATAAACCCCCTTCCTGTTATAGTTTAGGACCTATATGCTATGTCTTTCACTTTTGTTTGTTTTCACACTTAATGATTTCCTTTCATTTTTGAAGTCATGTGACCAGTGCACATGACCATGAGACACCTCATGTGACCTGAGGCCTAGCCCATGATATCATCATGACATCACGCTTCATGTCTTTCATCTCCATCCTTTCGTTCACATGAGTATGCTTTTTCATTCCCACATGGACTTCTCACCATACTCATGCTCACCTTGCATTTTCCTCATGTTCCTTATCTTCGCCAGCTCTAAACTATTTAGGACTCAGATGACCTACCCTAAACTCATCACTAGTCACTATATAAACTCATCTCCTCTTGTTGTCTACTTTTCCTTAGTTCTATTCATTTGTATTCCTCTCCACCTTAGGGGCTGGATATTTCTTGAGTACCACTCCTATTCAATCTACCTCCTTTACTCTGCAATTGCTAGCTTTGTGCATGTTATCACACACTCATTGTTGAACATCATTTTATGGTCTATTTGGGAACAGTTAACTTCCTTGTCCTTGATTATCATGTTCTTATCCATCTTTGGTTGGACACACGAACTCAAACCATTCACACTGTTGCAGAAGTTGCCCAATGCCTAGATTAGGTGTTGTGCTCCTAGTTGTTTTTTCATCCAGTTTCACCTGAATAGGACTGCTGTGAGGCTGAACTATTAAGTCTTCCCCCTCACATTCATTTTATGTGCTCCTGCACCAACGCTGATTGTATCCACCTTTGTCAACAAGACAATGCCCTCAACTTCTATGCAGCAACCTGCATTATTCGCTTTTCTCCTGAGCCTGTTCTTGCACCAGAACATGCCTGCCTCTTTGCCCCTAACTTTGCCCACTACCTAGATGAGCTCCCAGTAGGCAATGACAATGAAATCGATCCTAACAACACATTACCACCATCTGAGCATGCCCACATCTGCACTCCCTCTCTTGTGCTGTCCATCACTCATGCCCTATCACTTTTCCCCACCCCTGCTCCAGTCCATGCATGCAGGTAGCACAAGAAGTACATCCAGAACCTGCACAATGTACAAGTAGGAAATACTCAGTATACCTACCTCTTCTGTCTCTGTCCTCGCAATGTCCTCTGCCACCCCTCTAAATGCCTTTAAGCAATGTCTGGAGCTATGGAAGGAGTTCCCCCACTGTTTGCTGACCCCAATGTCACATGGGCAGAAATTCACAATACAATGGCAGTCATGGCCGTAATACTACAAAACTCTTTGCTAACACAGCAGCAGCTCACCCAGCAACTCACTGATACCCCCACATCCACCCCCACTTATCATTCCTCTCTCCCAACTCATTTGATCACTAATTCTGGTACGTGGGATGGCAACCGCTCAATGTTTTGCCCCTGGTGGGTGAACATAGCAACTTGGGTCCAGTACCAAGGTGGCCTGGATGAACCATTGTTGGTCAATAGGTCTGAACAGATGTCAGGTATAATGGCATTAGCCACCAGCACCTTGACATCTTCAAGATATACCCAGAGAGTGAAACAGAGTGAACGGTGGAACAACTAAAGGCGAACAACACCTAATCTAGGTGTCGGGCAACTTCTGTGATAGTGTGGACGGTGCGAGTACGGACGTCTAACCAGACGTGGACGAGTACGTGATATTCAAGTACCAAAAAGTTAATGGTGCCCAAGTAGATCATGAACTTGGCACAAAATGATGAGCGTGCAATAACGGGCACGAAGACAGCAAATGCAGAGTAATGGAATTGGGAATAGAACAGGAGTGGTAGACAATTGAACAGGCCCCTAAGTAGGAGAGTATTCAAGTGAATAGGACTGGGGAGTAGATAACGAAGGGAGAGGGTTTATATATGTAAGTACAGGGAATTTAGGGTAGGTCATCTGAGTCCTTATTGCTTGAGGGCCGGTGTGAGAAAGCGAACATGAGGAGATAGCAAGGTAACCATGAGGACGACGAGAAGTCCATGTGGGAAAGAAGAAGCATCCTCATGGGAAAGAGAGCAGAAATGAAAGACATGAGGCATGATGTCATGATGACATCATGGGCTAGGCCTCAGGTCACGTGAGGATTCTCACAGTCACGTGTGGTAGTCACGTGACTTTAGAAAAGAAAAGAAAATGTTAAGTTTGAAAGTAAGGAAGAGTGAAAAACGTAGCGTATAGGTCCTGAACTATAACAGAGAGCAACTCCAGCAATATAGCAAGCCATCCATTTACTGAAGTCAGTAAGCTTAGGGTATGCATTGCAAGGAAAGTTTTGTAATGCATTGTGAATCATGAACAGCACTTGATATGCCTGTCACTAACATCAGATTAGCTGACATTTCAAAACACTGCAGAATTGTGCAACATTGCAGATATGAAAGTTGTGCATTTAATAAGATCTGCAAAACATGCAATTTGTCAATTGTAAAAGTTGCATGTGCAGTTTGCAGTCTTTGAAAGAATACAAATTTAAATGGTGACATACCTCATATTGTTGCTCTCCATAATTGAATATCTGTATGTGTCACAATAAAATCAAAGGTCGCATTATCAATGTGTGTACTGGCCAAGCATTAGGTATCAAATTGAGACACCCTCCAACTAGACCAGCATGTGGGATGAAGTGATTTGACAGTGTTGGCATTCTATCAAAAATGATCCCTAGTGAGAACCATGACACATCCATATGCCCTCAAGTAAGCACCTTCACTGCACCTGTGTGGGCATAGTTGAGACTGCACTCCCAAATAGATACCATCTCAATGGTATATGGGTCAATTTCTGGCTTGTTATCAATCTGCCCTTTGTATTGATTCCATAATTTATCCAGCAAAGATGTAATTGGAAGAGCTGAGGAATAATCTGTAAGGGGACATTGCATGCTGATAACAGTTAAATGGCACATGCAAACATATAGCACTAACCTCTGGTTGGAATCCCACTAAGCAATCTCAATTCACATCCTGGACCTTAGGAAATGCCCACTGTCTGGTCAATAACTTGACAATTTCCTCGAAAATTACACTGAACAATTTCTTTCTTCAGTTCAATTTTCCTAGGTTATTGAATGAAAAGATGTACTCTCCCCTCTGCTTGGCCTCACTAAGATGATGCACATCCAAAATATATATATTTTCCCATCACAATGCCTCTGGTTAATTTGGACCTGCAATATTGTTTGCAAATCCCTGGTGTAGGAGAGCTGTGGAACATTCTGTAATGCATCATTTCCATTTGGTTTTTGCTGCTTCCCTAATTGAGTTGACTCCAGATAGAACAGCAGTAAGATTTCCAAGTTGCACTCCATGGAACTTGGCCTGCTCTTTAACTCTGTGAGAGAGTGCATTGTATACCTGACAGCCAACTCCTCTGAGTATCAGGGCATTTGCAGCTCCAAGATTGTCTGGCTCATCAAATAGATCCTAATAGACAGGGTCAATCCAGTGGAGTTGAATAGCATCATTGATGACCTATAGATGCTGCCAAAATATGTGTATAATGCCATTGGCTTGTATGTTGCCTAGAGATTTTGTAAATGCCAGCAGGTAAAGTGTGCATTGAGTGGCTGAAGGCCTTGGTTCCAATGATTCTGGGTCAGGAAGAAATAATTCTGGCACTTTGGTTAAGTCCAGAGGTGCACCACCAGATATATAACTGTCAGGAACACAACATGAAATACGAAAACTATCTTCCATGTATACATGGATTTCATTGCCTTCTTCATCCAATATACCAATGCCATTGACATTAATGAGTGTCCTGGTAGGATCTGAGTGCCGTTTGTCATAAATGTCTCCATAGGAAAGAATGGTTTCCATTGGAACATCAGTCCAAGAGTTGACTATTGAGTACCTGTATTTGACAGAACAATCAGAATTGCCAAACCATATTCATATCATGGCCATACAATATGATTGAGAAGATTACTGAGTGTAGATAAGGATAATTGTGATCATCTTTCCACTGCTGTATTTCCATGTCATTATCATGGATCCTGTGGCATATTTCTTGATTTTGCCCATAAATCACTGTAAGAGCAACAGGCTCATTGTCCAAAATAAACCTATCTTGCTTCCACTCTTGAGGTGCTTCATCCACCCAATTCTGCCAGTCATCCATGAAAGCAATATGGAGTTTCTTGAAATTGAGCAAATGCATGTCCATGGTGGGTCCCTTCATCTCTTCACTCCCTGATGTTGATGAAGTCAGCACAAAATAGATGAAATGTGTAGTGGAAATTGCACAACCTCTGCAAACCAAAGGTTGCGCAAAACCTTCTTGGGGATAAACATGCAAGATGGTGAGACATGCAACTTCAAGACATGAAATGTCACCCAAAATAAACTGCATAATCAATTATAGAAACACTTACAGAATATTAGTGCTGCATTTCACCACATCTTCTATCAGTAGGACTGGGTACTTCTCCATGCAGTGGATGTCCTGGAAATGCTCCTCTGATAGTGTGAATGCAATAAAAATTGTTATCATGAAATGGTGGATTGCACTCATTGCAGTTGTTGATGAGTTCAAAGAGTTGCCAAGAAGTGTAGCCAGGTTGCCTCCTCCAAAGAATGCCTTTGATGCCATTGCTAGATAGATTCCCTCATCGCCATGAGTGCCAATGTATAACAGCCACCCCATTGTGTTGAATGAAAGATGCTCAATATGCACCTATTGTTGGCTGTGTCCCAGTGTAATTTTGTATGTTAGTATATGGTTAACCTGCTGTCCACTTAGTGCTGCATCAAGGCCTCAGTGGTTGCCCAGATGAACAGTATAATCCAGATGGTGAGAACCTGTCTGGATCAACACATTCCCAGACATAGCATCCATCTTGAACTCCTCATCAACCTCCACAATGTGACAGTTAGCCAGTGTGCAGATAGCATTTAGGTAGTCGTTTCTCTAAAACAGGGCCCGGAAGCTAGCAAGCTTGGTCTTCTTCACTTGTGCTCAATTGAATGTAGCCAGATGCTCATGCCAGTCATCCATGCATGCATAGTGCAGAGCTTCCTGTACAAGGCCTTGATTGTGCAGATCTTCTGGGTCCAGTTGCCTGGGAACTGGTGCAACAGCAAAGGCTTCAAGCCTTTAATGCCATTACTCCATGCTACTTCAGTATATATTTTGTTGGTATGACATTTGCAGCTTCCTGGTCTTCCACCATATTATCTTCCCTCTTATTTTCCATGTTATTTGCAATGAAGTTTTCCAGTTGTATGGCGCTTTGTGGTTTGCAGTTTGAACAACTCAGAAAAGATGGATATGTAAGCTGTAGACCCTAATTCCAAAATTCAGCTAGTACAGCCGGGCTGGCCTGGTGGCATCCCTGCCTCACATTCTTCCAGAGATGTGGCCAATAGCACTTCTTCCTAACCAAGTCATATGTTATGCTGACATTGTGATTCTACTCTCATCAGCAGACTTTATTATGTAACTTTGGAGTGCCTGAATGTTTGGGATATACAAGATGTTGTCCTGGCAGATAAGTTCATCTGTCATCCTGACTGGCCTTGATTCTATCTAAGATCAACAACATAGATTGAGCTTTTCAATTGGATGCAAAATTACCTCTAACAGAAGACAAGGTCTGTTTTGAACTAGAAGGGTCCAGGTGCATAGCAGCTGTGACAGAGGATTAGGCAGTCCAGAATAATATCTTTCCACATGAATATTGATGTTGCAGTAGTGAATGTTAGTGTAGAGATACTTGGGCTTATAATATAAGAGTATCTTCTTATACCAAACTCTTTAAGGCATAAACTCCCCAACCCATTTGGCAACAGCATCCTTCATTCCCAATACAAGGATCAGATACTTCAAGAATAGTTGGGGGTAAATAAGAACTACAACAATAGCTTGCATATCAAAGCACTAGCAGGGTTTCCATTGGACTTGACAGAGGTTAGATGTTGTAGTTTGGGCTATAACACTACTGTTTACCACTATATTCATTGCTTTCTCCTGTACCCAGACTCATGATTCTTACTTTCAAGGTCACGTGACTAGTTCACACCATCACATGACTTGGCCACCTTTTACATTATTTATTGTACCTTAGGGGCATATGCTAGTTCCCACAATCATGTGCCTACAGGCCATTCCAGACTATGCCTAGATCCATGATGTCACTATGACACCATGCCTTGCCACTACCACATTCCTTACTTTAGACCCACCCTAGAGTACACAGCTTGGTCCATGCATGATAGGGTATCACTATATATAGGGTAGCAAGTAGACTGTAGTATCTCAGTCTTATTCATTTGTCTTACTCTCCACATCATGGGGCGTGAGTACACTTGAGTACTGCTTATCCTCTCTTTCTGCCAGTTGATCAGTATTATAGGGTCCTCATCATATTTATCATTCTAGGCAACACTCAGCCATCCTAGCTCGAGGCTAGGCTGTCCTCGCTTGAGGTTGGTTCTGCCACGTTTGCCATTCTACTCTGTTACATTAGACAGTATAATGAAACATACAGACATTTTGAACATAGTATTGTCAACATGAGGAATCAAGCCCAGGCATTAGTGTAATTCTTAATATTCTCTCCATCTGTGGCCTGGCATTTTCATAAGGGCCTTTTAAATGAGCTTACTAGTAACAAGGGATATGATACTGATGTGAGATATGAATGAAGCATCACTCACCATTGTCCTTTGGATCTCCCTCATGAGATGAGATAGAGGATGCTATAGCGCATCTTTTCTTCTGCCTGGGAGACTGTGCACTTTGTGAATCAGCAACCTTGGCAGAGGACTGTTGTTGAATCTATTGGGACTTGGAGGATTGAGTAGTGAAAGACAGAGTGCTGATTCACTGTAGTTCATAATAAGGAGGGAAAAGTGACCAGGGAGCAAGTTGCAGTTGTGTAGAACCAAAAGAAGCTTCTGCCATTTGGTCCCCATCTAAAGTCAAGACCAAAATCAATATTTAGATATCATTAACAAGTCAATAAGAAATACATTTGCGCAATTGTAATGCAAGTCAAAGTAATGATACCTTTGGGAGGAAGTAAATATTGCATAAGACAAGACTTACCAGGAGTTAACAGGGGTAGTGGGTACTGGGCTGGCAGAAAAGGATTGTCAGACAAGAAACAATCTGAGTCTTCACCTGATGCTTTGTTCTGCTCAAGTTCCTTAGGTCTATTACCACACACCTTGTTCCCTGTTTTGCCTCTATGGTTCTTATCCTTCCCTTTCTCTGACTTACTATCCTTGTCTAATGCTAGATTTGCATCAGCCTGCTGCTCAGAGATCAACATACTCTTTGTTTTGCACTTCACAGCCAACGCTACCTAGGCCTCTGCCATCTCCACAAGTGCATTCTTCTTTGCTTCAAGGGCCTCATTTTCTTTCTTGGAGTCCTCACCTTCATACTTGATTTCCAGCATCTCCAATGCTGTAAGTGTTGCCTTCAAGAACTAGCTTAGCATGCTTTCAAATCATTGAGGCGAATAAACTTACCTTGACTAACTCTGTTGTCTACTTTTTAATCTCTGATATCACCTGGGGTGCTGTTGCATATGCCTTCCAAGGCATAGGGCTAATCACATCCCAAGTGCAGGCCACTGCCTCCAATGCCTTTACCACCCACTATACATCATGAGTTTGCATACATTGCATTAGTTCACACTTAACACAATCTAGTCCTTCTTTGGCCTCATATGTCATTTGAGATATGGCAATTGCATCAATGCTGAGCCCATCTGCTATCTAAATGAAGCAATTGCCAGTGCTTTGATGAAGACCCAGCCCTGCTTTTCATGGCAAGTTTCAATTGCCACATATTTTTCCTTGTGTGGACTACCTGCCAGCCATTTGTAATTTCCTCAACCCTCCAATGCAAATAGGTTGCTGCACTTTCCAGCAATGCAAGAAGGAAGAGGTGATATGCTCAAACAATTGCATGTTCAAGAATACAGAGCTTGCCAAGTGTACTTAGGAATCATGAATGGGAAGATCCTTGAACTGATACCCATTCTATAGGATAGTGATCAAGAAAAGACTGGCGGCAAAATGTATCCTTGACTGCAGTTGATGTCACCTTGGACTTGATCTTGTTCTGTTGCAATAAATGCAGTGATTTGCTTCCTCTCCAATAGTGCATTCAATTGTGTGCAAATTCTCCTTCATTAGCACATATGTGCTGGCAGTCAGGAATGGGAACTGCATGAGGTAGGACACCTCATCTTCCTCATCCTGCAAATTCATTACCACCAACATTTTGGCTATGCAAGTATGGAGAGCTATCTTGACATCTTCATCCATACTTTTATAAGCCTCAGTGGCCATGATAGATAGACTCAATGTAATTCTCTGCAACAGTTGGAAGCAAATGCTTATACTTCATCAATGCTTCCTGCCAAAAAGAGTGTTCAGCCATAGCAAATCTTGTTGCAACATTGGGTGTGTTGAGAGTGTCTTTGAAATGCTGATCAAGGGCATCCAGCAAGCCTGTAGTCATCACTTCTTTTATGAAGCTGGCTTTTTTGATCTCCCAGAAAGTCACAGCAATTTCCTGTTGGTTGTTCTTCTGGATCCACAACTTTACCTTGCTGATATCCATGGAAACAGTTGAAAAGCAAAGATGGAGCTTGCTGATGTTGAGCTCTGAAATGTATGCAAGGATCTGCAATACAAGATTATGCCAGACATTATGCTACATGCTGAGCAATGCAGTAACCTACACCACTATATGATGCCATCATGTCATCCCAAAATTTATTGAGTGTAAATGATGCTCAAGCAAAAAAGTGCTCTCTGGATAGAAGGAGCTTCATTAGCAGCTTGAACAAAAGCCCCTTTGATAAGAGCTCATATTGTCTTTGATATGGGTTCTTTCCTGTAATATTTTCATTGTCTTTCTTGATATCACACCAGGTCTTGCCTTGATCCAGAGCTTCCTTCAATCACAATATCAAACCTTCCTTAGGTGACTCCACAAATGAATAATAACGCTTGTTTGTGGAAAGATAATCTCCAAGCAAGGAATTGACTTTAGCAATTGGAAATGATCTGTTAGTAAAGTTGTCAAACTCAAAGGTTAATGATGGTAAATATATAGTGCCACACATCTGATCCAACCAGATACTACATACAAGATGCAAATATGCACCTTGATCAAACAATTGGACCATTCACTGCCTATCAAATGCCATCTTCCTCTTAATCCTTTTGAGCTAGGGTTTCAAGGACTTGTTATACCCATCAATTTCCCAATCATTGTCTTTATCATATGTCATATTTCCTATTTCTTCCATTTTTCCCTCTATCTACATCTGCTGCTCAGCCATGTAGTTCTTCTATAAAGACAGAGCCTCCACTCGATGCTGCCCTCCTGCAGCCAGTATTGGGTTGTCATTTTCATCCTTGATCCACAGTATAGGCAGATTCTCTCTCAGGTTGCAATTACTGAACTCATACAATTGCAGTCTATGATCAATAGGATGGCATGATTGGCACCAAATCTTCATTATCATCATCATTAGTTCTTCTTTGATACAATCATGCTCTTGACTTACCTGTCTAGTCCATTGACCTTGAATGAATTGCACAGCACTCTTGCTTCAGATTTCATCATCTCCTAGCCACTCATGGAACTTCAGTTGCTTATGATTTTCCAGAATATCAAAGCAAGCATATCCAAGTATTGCTGCATCGCATTTCTTCTCCATCACCACCATTCATTTTATCTTTTCCACAACTTCAGCTTCCACATTCATCACTCACCCATCTAGCAGCAATGTTTCCTTGATTTTCTTTTTCTATTCAGTTATTAGAGAGTATAGTCAATTCATATTATATTAGTAAAAAAAATCAGCACTTACTCCACTGGTGGCAATATCACTTGCATCTATTTCAATGTGCATCTCCTTCAAGAAGTTGGGGAATGTGAGGAGAGGGGCTGTTGTGAATTGTTTTTTGAGCATATCAAATGCATTTTGTTGTGCCTCCCCCTAGGTATAGGGCACATTTTTCTTTGTAAGGTTATTGAGGGGATGTGCGATCTGTCCAAAACTATTAATGAAACAATGATAATAATTACATAGACCAAGGAATGATTGAAGCTGCTTGAGCTTCATTGGTGCAGGCCAGTTGAGTATTGTGTCAACTTTGTTGTTTTGCATGCCAAAGCTATTGGCTGAAACTGTCATGTCTAAAAGTCAACTTTTTTGGTGTTAAATACACATTTTTCAGGTTTAGCATAAAGGTTGTTTTTGTGTAACCTGTGCAATACTTCCTTTACAACCTTAGAGTGTTTCTCATTAGATTTGTTTTTGGTGAAGATACACATGTTGTCAAGGTACATGATAACCACAGCGTACATGTTGTTAAATATGTTAGTCATCATTTGCTGAAAAGTGGGAGGAGAGTTAGTCATCCCAAAATACATTACAACAGGTTCATAAGCCCCCAGGGGTGTTATAAAAGCTGCTTTCCATTCGTCCCTTCCTTGATGTGTACATTATTGTATCCCCATTGAAGGTCAAGACAGGTGACTTTGTCTATACCCTTCAGGTGATCAATGAGTGCAGAGATGAGAGAGAGAAGATACAAATTTTTAACTGTACTCTCGTTTAAATACCTAGAGTCCATAACAAGGCATTTCTCGCCAGTCTTTTTTGGAATGAAGAATATTGGAGCTATTTGAGGATATTTTGATGGGAAAATGTAGCCCTTCTCTTGTTCAGAAGTGAGGAAGTTCCTGACCTTTTCTAATTCAGCATCAGATAAAGAAATGATTCAACCCTTTTTAGGGATAAAGTCTGGTTTAAGGTTGATTGCATGATCCCATGGCTTGCGCATGGGCATGCATTTGGATTCTTCTTTACTGAACACATTGAGGAATTTGTGGTACTGTTGTGGTACCTTTTCTGCTATTTTGTCTTCAATGGAATGAACAGTCAGATTCCAGATCTCCTTGATCAATCTAGCTGCATTGATGGTGACACAGTTGTGAGTGCAGTAGCAAAACTTGATTTTTTTGTCCACCCAATGGATGAGTAGGTTGTGGTGTTGGAACCAGTCATAGCCTAAATATATTTAGTCAGTTCCCAAGTTGGTTACCAAGGCATCAACTCCTTCAGAGTAACCTTGGTACAAGAATATAGCTGAGACGTAGTCTGTAATAGTGCCATGGGATGAAGAGGTCCCATCAGCATTAGTGATGGAGTGAGGAAGAGAAGGTTTTTTGGTGAGGATGCCAAGAGACATTACCCAGTTTTTGTTGACAAAGGTCTGGACTGTGCCAGAGTTAAGGTATTATAGTTCAGGACCTATACGCTACGTTTTTCATTTCTCTTCACTTTTGAACTTAACACTTTCTTTCCTTTTTTCGAAGCCACATGACTAGTACATGTGACTGTGAGAATCCTCATGTGACCTGAGGTCTAGTCCATAATGTCACTATGACATCATACCTCATGTCTTTCATCTCTGTTCCCTTTCCCATGAGGATGCTTCCTTCTTCCCACACGGGCTTCTAGCCGTCCTCATGGTTTCCTCATCTTCTCCTCATGTTTCCTATTCCCACACCGGCCCTCAATCAATTAGGACTCAGACGACCTACCCTAAACTCCCGTACTGACATATATAAACCCTCCCCTTT
>JBBPLC010000521.1:0-17561 GCA_038089535.1 Hemileccinum rubropunctum
GTAGGGCAAGAGTTAAGGCTATTGATGACCCTGCAAGGGTCAGAGCTGATTTCTTTTAGTTCTCTTGCAATTATAAAGTCTTTCTAAAATGGCCCAACATTGGGACACTTATTTGAGCCACTGTAGTACAATAGAGCCAGAATGTTCAAGGGTGAATCAACCTTACCTGCAACGCATGGCAAGCATCAAACTGTGATGGCTACTTTACTGTCACTGCGTCATGGATTGAAGAGAACATGCCACACATCTGGATCCTTCAAATTGGCCTTATTGCATTCATTCAGCTCAACAATGCACACAATGGAATCTGTCTTGGGTAGGCACTGTATAAAGCAGTCAAGCACCTCAGTATAACTCATAGGGTAAGTGATTTGTTAGTAATACATGTCCATCAATGATGCCTCATCATTGGATTAGATTGGATATGTCACTTGCAACAATGCAAGCAACAATGATACAATGATGGCAGAGCTTGCTTGCCTTCTCACATCCAAAACGGGTAAGCTTTTTGATGGGGCGAAGTGACGATTACGGTGAGTCGGTCATGATGTCTGGTGCTCATATATTTTAACTACTATGTACTTTTGTCACAGCTGTATGGCCCATGTTATCAATCTGGCCATGCAGGCCTTCCTTACAACCTACAGCACCTCAAACCATTACAATCCCTCTTCACCTGATGCTAACATTGTTGTCTTGAGTGGTGAAGGGGATTGAGATCCAATTGGACTCATTTGTGCCATCTCTGTCAAGGTACTAAGGATTCTTGTGTGTAATTAGAGTTGCCAGACACTGACAAGTATCTCAGGCTTGTTCATCCATGCAGCACAAAGAATTATTCAAGAAGATTCAGACATGTTCCTCTCTCCTACAACTCATACTCAACATGAAAGTCTGATGGTTCTCAACATTCAACATGCTCAGTTGTGCACTTGAACTCAAGGAGGTAAGTATATTTGACAACATTTGTGCATTTACACTTGCTGATGTTGCTAATATAGGATGTCAACACCTTCATCGAACAGCTTGTATTCAAGGATTGTGGGAATGACCCAGAGAAGCACTGCAAAAATTTTTGTTCTGAGGGCTTGACCGGGTCTAATAAGAGTACAGAGTTTACTAAGAATCATTAGTAAAATGATAAAGAAGTCTAAGTAAAAATAGTCTCACCTCAGTCTCAAATGATAGTACCAGACTGAGATGTAATGAAGGAAAAACTCTGTACTTCTAAGGTAAGTGATTACCTAATACATCCTCATTGTCCATGCATCAGCAATTTACAACAAAATTCTGGGTCTCCAGTTATCGAAAGAGGAGTGGGACCAAGTCCATCTCCTTCTGGCCCTCCTTGTGGTACATTCTGTCTTTCCTTTCATTACATGCTGACATGACACCATTTGTATTAGTTTGCAGAGAATGCACAACATGCATTCTCATTGGAGCAAGGGCCTATGCTACATACAGCCCTCCCAGCTTTGGAGATGCTACACAAAGCATGGTCATTGCACACGAAGAGCAAGAAGTTTGCAAGATTCAATGCTGCACTTGAAGCAGGGGTGCAAAAAATCTCCCATTATTATTAGCGTACCGCAACATCTGATGCACATATCATAGCAATAAGTAAGTGGACTTGTGATATGTCATATCTATCTAACATCTACTTTCTTTCTCTAGTTCTCAATCCTCATCAAAAGCTTGAGTATATCTGTGCCAATTGGGGTGAACAGCTTGCGAATGATGCGATGAAGCATGCAGAATTAATTGTAAGTCTGTTTTTTTCAATCATATTCTCCATTAATGAATCCAACAAGTACAAAGAAAGTTATTACATGATGTATGGCTCTGACACTGATGCCCCACAGCCCATGGATCACACATGTCGCATCACAATGTGTAACCCCAAACTTGATGCCCTTTTAGGGTCTGACATCGATGATGAGAGCAAGAACAAGGACGCAGTCAGTTGGAACCAGAGTAGCAAATGTGGTAGCGATCCCACATGTCCATGGCTACAAGGTTTCCATGACTATCTCAATGTGTGAGAGCACCTTGGCGACACCACCATCATGTGGTGGTGGGGAATACACTCTACATGATACCCAGTGTGTGTTATAGTTCAGGACCTATATGCTATGTTTTTCACTTTTCCTTTACTCTCATACTTAATGTTTTCTTTCACTTTTGAAGTCACGTGACCAGCACATATGACCATGAGACTTCTCATGTGACCTGAGGCCTAGCCCCATGATGTCATCATGACATCATGCCTCATGTCTTTTATCTCTGTCTCCTTTCTCATGAGAATGCTTCCTTCTTCCCACACAGACTTCTCATCATCCTCGTGTTCTCCTTGTGTTTCCCTCATGTTTTCTCTTCTCACACCAGCCCTAAACTATTTAGGACTTGGACGACCTACCCTAAACCCATCGCTATTCACTATATAAACCCACTCCTCTCTGTTGTCTATCTTTCCTTAGTCCTATTCACTTGTATCCCTCTCCATCTTAGGGGCTGGTTACAATTAGAGTACCACTCTTCTCCAATTTATCCTTGTCTCTGCACTTTGCCAGCTTTGTGCTCATTAACACACACTTCTCATTGTACCCTGTTTATGCTCTATCTTGGAACAGTCAACTTCCTTGTCACTGACTATCACATTCTAGTCCATGTCTGGCTAGACACTTATAATTGTACAGTCCACACTGTCACTGAGGTCGCACAATGCCTAGATTAGGTGTTGTCCTCCTTGTTTGTTTTCTTTGTCATTCAAACCAGTTTCAGTGTGGGGATCTCTGGCACAGGACTTTCTCTCCATCATGGCCAGCTCCATATCTTCAGAACATGCATTCTTGTCTGCAGGGATAACCATCAGCAAGCGCCATAACCATCTCAAGGCCGATGTCATGGAAGCACTTCAATTCCTGAAGTGTAGTACAAGGTTGAGTGTCTCACTTCAAGGGGATCCCTTGCTTGCTCTGGAGATGTATGAAAAGCAAGATTCTGGTGATGATGATGGGGATGCCAGTGAGGATGAGTGGGATGGTAATTGTCTTGACATTAATGAATAGTTTACTTTCAAGTCTACTAATACATACTCATACTATGTTTATGTGTTTGTCTCATACTTTGTTTTTTGGTAGCAATTTATATCAAGCCATGGCCTAGGCCTAAGCTCAGGCTTTCGAGCTAGGCCAGGCCATCTTTAGGGGCTTTAGGGGCCTAGAGCCAGGCCTGTGATTTTGTGAAGCTGTTAGCCCCCTAAGCTGGGCCCAGGCCAGGCTGTGGAATCACTACTCGCCGCTATGACATTCCTTACTTTAGACCTGCCCTAGAGTACACTGCTTGGTCTGTGCACTCTTGGTAGACACTATATATAGGGTAGTGATGTGACTGGATTAGCCAGTCTTATTCATTTATCTTACCCTCCATTGTATGGGGCCTGAGCACACTTGAGTACTGTTATAGTTCAGGACCCATACACTACGTTTTCACCCCTTTCTTCACTTTTGGATTTAACACTTTTCTTTCGTTTTCAAAGTCACATGACTAATGCATGTGACTGTGAGACCCCTCATGTGACCTGAGGCCTAGCCTGTGATGCCATCATGACATCATGCCTCATGTCTTTCATCTCCGTTTCCTTTCCCATGAGGACACTTCTCTTTTCCCACAACAGACTTCTTGCCGTCCTCATGGCTTCCTTATGTTTCCCTCATGTTCCTCTTCTCACACTGGCCCTTAACTATTTAGGACTCAGATGACGTACCCTAAACCTCTCGTATTTACATATATAAACCCTTCCCCTTCATTGTCTACTCCTCAGTCCTATTCACTTGATTACTCTCCTATCTTGGGGGCCTGGTCATTTGTCTACCACTCCACCTTTTTACCTTTACCCTTCACCATTGAGATCGTGAACGACTCATTGGTTCAATTGTATCTCTGCCTTTGCCATCTCCCAAGCAATGTTACTGCTTGCTCGTCGTCCTTGTGCCAAGTACATGATTTACTTGGGCACTGTCAACTTCCTTGTCCTTGAGTATCACGTTCTTGTACACGTCTGGTTAGATGTCTGCACTCATACCATCCACACCATCACCAAAGTCGCCCAACGCCTAAATTAGGTGTTGTGCTCCAGTTGTTTCTTTCTTCCTGTTTCAAGTACCACTCACTTCCTTTCCTTTGCCAGTTGACCACCATTATAGGGTCCTCATCATTATCTATCATTCTTGGCAACATCAGCCATCCTAGCTTGAGGCTAGGCTGTCCTTGTCTTGGGGTTGGTTCTGCCTCACTTGCCATTCTGCTCCATTACAGATATCAGTCATGATGTGGAAACACCACGAACTGCAAGCATTATAGGAGATAGTGATGTCTCAGTACCGGACAACATAATTACCAATCTCTCTGTCCATGTGAAGCTCACACAAAACCCACATAAGTGCTAATCATTATCTACCTACCTGAATTGACACCTAAAACAACATTTTAGAGTGCCAAAGACCATGTACACTAATCACACTTGCAGAGGAGCTCCATATCACAAATTTGGTTAACTTGACCTGCCATTTTCTCTTCAAACAATGTTTTCCAGATGATCCCCATGATGCATCTGAAATTCCGCTCTTAGAATGCCCTTGGTTCAATGGCTCCATACATGTGTTTAACTCAGCATGCTCAAGATTTTATGCACCAAGCGACCTGAGTGGCATTAGTGGAATGTAGACAGAATATATACAGTCCACACTGTGGTGGAGAAATGAGGGTCCTCGAAAGGACTGCATTTTTGTCACTACAAACTTGGACAGTCAAGAGAGACTCCCCTGCCATTCTCAACGAATACTGTACTGTGGAACTCAATGTATGGACTGGTTGTCTCAAAGAACTGACCTTTGTATTTGAATATATTGGCCCATAATTCACTTACTACATCAACTTGGTGAAATGGGATGAAACTAAAACTTAGAGCACATCACCTAATCTAGGTGATGGGCGACTTCAGCAATGGTATGAACTTGACAAGTGTGGAGATCGAGCCAGACGTGCATGAGAATGTGATACTCAAGAATGAGGAAGTTAACAGTGCCCAAATAAATCATGTACTTGGGGGTAGACGACGAGTGTGCAGTAATGTTGCACAAGAGATGGCAAATGCAGAAGTAGGATTGAATTGAAGAGTTGTTCACAAGCTCAACAATGAAAAGTAAAGGTAAAGATACAGAAGTGGCAGTCAAGAGAACTGGCCCCAAAGGTGGAGAGGATTCAAGTGAATAGGACTAAGAAAAAGCTAGATGACAGAGAGAAGTGGGTTTATATAGTGAATAGTGATGGGTTTAGGGTAGGTTGTCTGAGTCCTAAATAGTTTAGGGCTGGTTGTGAAGAAGGGCATGAGGTAAATGCAAGGGAAACATGAGGACAGCAAGAAGTCCATGTGGGAAGAAAAAAGCATCCTCATGGGAAAGGAGATGGAGATGAAAGACATAAGACATGATGTCATGATGACATCATGGGCTAGGCCTCAGGTCACGTGAGGGATCTCATGGTCACGTGCACTTGATCACGTGACTTCGAAAATGGAAAGAAAACATTAAGTATAAAAAGAGAAGAAGAATGAAAATATAGCATATAGGTCCTGAACTATAACACTTGGTGGTCACCATGCTTGAAGACATGCTCACAGACCATGACCTTGTCCAACGTCAAATAGTGAGTGTCATCATCAAGCATCTCACTCTTGGCATCACAAGTCTTGGCTATGAGGACTCAATGCTTCATCTGATGGACTCGTATGGCTCAACTGCTTTGAGACTTTGCCACATGTCATCAGAAGCCATCAAGGCAATGTGTATGACATTGGGCCTAGGCATTCTGGTGAGCCATATGCTCCAGGGCTTGTTCCACCCCACACATAAAGTCTGCTTTGGCAGGCTAGGATCTCCAGGCACTTGCTACAAGTCCAACTAACCAAGTCCCCTTTCCATACTTAGTGTGCACTAGTTACTTTTTGTTGTTTTTTCAACCTTGTGCATGTGTTGTACTTGTTTAATTGTAATACACTTGCTCAGATTCTTTTTCCTGTGCTTAGTTTACTTGAGTGCTTTTTTGGGGAAGTTATGATGCAGTCAAGGGTCGAAATGGTTAAGAAGCACAAAAAAGGTTAAGCAAGTGTGGTTAAGCGTGGTGTCAAATTACTGATGTAGCATTATTAGATATAGCTAGATCAAATAGATCTGCTATTCCTTGCAAGGAACTAGCACTGCTTGCATGCTGCCCCAATTTCTAGTACCAGTGTGAACTCTGTGCTAGATTTAACTAGGCACAAGTCCATAGCAAGGCCTTGCTGGTGGCTACAAGGCCTTGCAAGGTCTTGTAGGGCACACATTCCATTTGCATGAATCCCCTGCCTTGCTAGGCCTTGCAAAGCCTAGCAAGGTTTTCATTTTCTTGCTAGCATCTTACTTTCTTGTTCAACAATCGCACCATAGTATGATATCAATTACACCACTTGTTATTCATCATTAATACAGATGGTACAAATGTTTGTACATGATGACAAGTGAAAATGAGTGACAATAGTAAACAAAAATGAGCAACAACAAATAGTAATGAATGACAGCAACTGTTGCGAAAATATGAAGTGGAAGGGCCAAAAATTGTTGTAGTTCGGGCTACGACACTACCGCTTACCGTTACGTTCCTTGACTTCTCCTTTACCCGGACTTATAATTTCTACTTTCGAGGTCACGTGACTTGGCCACACTTTATATTATTTATTGTACCTTAGGGGCACGTGCTAGTTCCCACGATCACGTGCCTACAGGTCGACCTAGACTTGCCTAGATCCATGATGTCACTATGACATCATGCCTCACGGCTACCACATTCCTTTACCTTAGACCTGCCCTAGAGTACACTGCTTGGTCCGTGCACTCTATTGTAGTAGTATATATAGTGGTAGCGATGCGACTGGGTTAGCCAGTCTTATTCATTTGTTCTACCCTCCACACTGTGGGGCCTGGATACACTTGAGTACCGCTCACTTCCTTTCCTTTGCCGGTTGACCACTGTTATAGGGTCCTCCTCGTATTTATCGTTCTTGGCGACCTCGGGCCATCCTAGCTAGAGGCTAGGCCGCTCTCGTTGGAGTTGGTTCTTGCCGCTCCACTCTGTTACAAAAATGGCTTCAGAAGCCATTGGAGACTTTGGTGGAGTGGTGGGTCTTCTTAGTGCCAGTAGATGGTGGAGCATGAGTCTTAGTTGCCTTCACTTTAGATTTGGCATTTGGGAGTGGAGTGTCTGTCATGGTGTTGGTTGGCATGGTTGGTATGAGATTTGCTGATTGGGGGGTGCTGACAGAGGCAGGGTTCAAAGTGATGGTGATGGCTGTAGTACTAGTCAGTGCAAGGACAGGTTCTGATGCATTGACAGTTGACATTGCTGGATTGGGAGCATTGTTGTCCAATGAGTAGTCAGAAAGCTCAGACTCAGAATCCTGAGTAGCCTGGGCACTGAAGATCATTGTGGTGGATGATGTACTTGTGGTAGACTCAGATGTTGCACGTTCCACCATGACTCCAGGCTTGCCAGGGAGTGGAGTCTCAAACTTGTGACCTTCCATTGTTGTTATGGTTCAGGACCTATACACTGTGTTTTTCATCTTTCTTTCAAATTCATACTTAACGCTTTCTTTTCATTTTCGAAGTCACATGACCAGTACATGTGACCATGAGACACCTCACATGACTTGGGGCCTAGCCTGTGATGTCATCATGACATCATGCCTCACGTCTTTTATCCCCGTCTTCTTATTCACACAAGTTATTACGGTTGGTCCGGGTAGGAACGAACATAGACCTAGGAGACAAGGGATGTCAACTAAGGGGGTTTGCTTATCGACGGGTGAGTCGCGAAGAGAGGCGACCGGAGACAAGGACAAGTCATGTGGTTACTGACCGGAGACTTCCACAGGGGCTTCCTGAGGTAGACAAAGGATAATCAACCAAGGGATACCCTTGTCAACAGGATAACTGCAAAGAAGAGTGACTGGAGATGAAGGAGAACAACAAGCGTCCACTCAAAAGTAGGACGAGTGACTTAGAGAGGCAATGGATGAGTGAAGAGAACAAAGGTGCTATTCCAGGTAGGTCTAGCTTAGGGAATACATGGTAAGAGTAGCAGCCTATATATATCCTGGGTATTGGTGCATGGACCAAGCTGTGTTACAGTGACAGGTCAGAGAGATCTAAATAGGATAAGTGGAGTGGAAATAACAGCGATATAAAGGCGCCGTCAGAGAGAAGAACAAGGCTGTCTGATACAAGATAAGAATGCATAATCAGGATGACCATCATGAGAGAAGAGCAGAAGTAAGTGCAATGGTCATTGTGGGAAAAGGAAGGCAAAAGCATGAGTCACGGACAAGATGTGACAATAAAAGGAAAAGAAAAGAGTAAATCGTAACACGAGTACACTTCTTCTTTCCCACACAGACTTCTTGCCATACTCATGTTCACCTTGCATTTCCCTCATACCTCCCTATCTCTACCGGCCCTAAACTATTTAGGACTCAGACAACCTACCCTATGAAACAGGATGAAAACAACAAGGAGAGCACAACACCTAATCTAGGCATTGGGCGACTTCGGCGATGGTGTGAACGGTTCGGGAACAGGTGTCCAACCACATGTGGACGAGAATGTGGTATTCAGCGACGAGAAAGTTAACGGTGCCCAAGTACAGCATGGACTGGGCATGGGACATGACGAGCGCACAGTAACGTTGTGCGAGAGACAGCAAGTGCAGAGATAGAATTGACTAACGAGCTGTTCACAGTCTCGATAGCAGGAAGGTAAAAGTAAAGTAAGAGTGGTAGTCAATTGAACAGGCCCCAAAAGGAGGAGGGTATTCAAGTGAATAGGACTGGGGAAAAGACGACAAAGGGGGAGGGTTTATATATGTAAGTAAGGGACTTTAGGGTAGGTCGTCTGAGTCCTAATCTATTGAGGGCCGGTGTGAGAAAAGTCGAATATGAGGGAAGCATGAGGACGGCGAGAAGTCCGCGTGGGAAGAGGGAAGCGTCCTCATGGGAAAGAGGAATGGAAATGAAAGACATGAGGTGTGATGTCATAATGACATCATGGGCTAGACCCCAAATCACGTGAGAGGTCTCATGGTCATGTGCACTGGTCACGTGACTTCGAAAAGAGAATGAAAACATTAAGTCCAAAAGTAAAGGAAAAGTGAAAAACGTAGCGTATAGGTCCTGAACTATAACACCCTAAACCCATCGCTATTCACTATATAAACCCACCTCGTTTTGTCATCTCCCTTTTCCTTAGTCCTATTCACTTGTATTCCCCTCCACCTTAGGGGCCAAATACTTTACGAATATCACTCTTCTTGCTTCCTTATCCTCTACTCTGCTCTTGCTGGCTTCATGCACATTATCGGCATGCTCCTCATCTTTGCTGCTGTATGATCTACCTTGGCACTGTTAACTTCCTCATTCTCTAATACCACATCCTTGTACACATCTGGCTTGACGTTCACACTTGCACTGTGCACACTGTAGCTGAAGTCACCCAACACCTAGATTAGGTGTCATTCTTTTGTTTAAAGTTCTTATCTGGTTTCAATTGTGTGATGTTCAAAGCAGGAATATACTGTATTTGGTTGGACTGTGTGACCACTGCACTGAGCCTCAATCTGAGTCATGTTGTCTTCAGAGTCCGAGTCCTCAAGTCGTTTTTTGCCAAGGTTCTTAGGGAAAGCATGACTAGCAATAGTTAATATGTGTTGTAAAACAGTCAGTTGAGCACACATGAATTCCACCATGCCAGTGTCTCACAGGACCAACCATTCCTGACTTCAAGCAATTTTATAATGCCCAAAGCCATTTTGCTAAGATCCATCTGCCTAACAATAGCACACCAGCAGGGTGTGGTGCTCAAAGTAAAGTATATCTTGAGAATTTGTTTAGCATGATGACAATGTCTGTTTAAACACATACTATAACATGTACATAGGTGATAATTTCTGGGGTGACTTCAGTCAGGCCCCATGCTCAATTCTTCAACAACTTAGATGTGTTGCTGATAACAGTATCTGTTGCAGCCACTGAAGGTCCAATGAACAGATGTGTATAAAACTAAAGGTGTGTTAGTACAACATGGAACTGGCTAAGCTTACTGGTATTACCCAAAATGCTGCTAGACTGTGGAATAACCCATTCAGTTTGTGCTCTCGATCGTAAGATACTTCCTCACTATAGAAAAATGTTGGCCAATTTCCAGCTGACATGTGTTATAGGATTCGTGATACGTTTACTATAACACTGGATGCTTATCTTATCTTATCAGGTAGCATCTCACATGACAACCCCCACAGCTAGGCGTAGAGTCTAGGACTGCACCTAGACTGGTCACGTGACATGACATCATCATTGGGCCTGGAGCTATGACCTCATCGGTCTAGGCTATGACATCATCAGTGATGTCATGCCTCATGGTAACTGCATGGACACCTCATGTTACCTTATCATATGTATTCCCACACTGGCCCTATAGTACAGGAGCCTCCCCTAAACCCGTCACCTTTCACTATATATACCGTAGTCCCCTCCTGTACTTTCCCTTAGTTCTATTCACTTGTATCTTGCCTGATTCCCTATGTCCGAACTACCTGAGATACCAAGTGGGTGCTCTCCCACACTCTTTGCCAGGTTATGCCATCCCATTATGAAAGGCACTCGTTGTCAAACCCTTCCCTCCTCCTCGTTGGCCATATCTATTGGCTAGATGCCACTCGTCATCACTGCCAGCAGGAACCTTCCCACAAGACAGATGGAGCAGCCTCATTTGCCATTCTACTCTGTTACAACATGTTGATTGAACCTTCTTGAAGTGTGGTGATCATGCTAAACAAGTGAGCAAGTCAGAGTGACTATGAAGAGAGGCAAAGAACATGGTACTTACAGGTCAGGATCTTCATCAAATGAGTTGAGTTTCTTGTGAGGACATAGGTAACACATGATCTGGGGATGATTGAAACCATGCCCAATCTTATCTCCAGTTTTGCTGAGTGGGGGTTTAAGTGCTGTGAAGCTGGGTGAAAAATAGGTGAGGCCAACATGCTTGATGGCCTCAAGATCAGTAGAGTGCTGCTCACTCATACCAGTTGTGATCTAGGCACCAAAAATGAGTAACTGCAGAGTATATGTGCACATATATGCTACTTACCCAGCAGCATATTTTCATCAGCTCCGCTGGATCCTGTAATGGAGTGGAACGGCAAACGAGGTAGCTCCATTCACCTTGCAGGAAGGTTCCTGCTGGCAATGATGACGAGGTGGCTTCTAGCCAATAGATAGGTCAATGAGGAGGAAGAAGGGTTTAACAATGAGTGCCTTTCATAATGGGATGGCATAACCTGGCAAGGAGTGTGGGAGAGCACCCACTTGGTATCTCGGGCAGTTCGGATGTAGGGAACCAGGCAAGATATAAGTGAATAGAACTAGGGAATAAGTACAGGAGGGGTCTGCGTATATATAGTGAAAGGTGGCAGGTTTAGAGGAGGCTCCTGTACTATAGGGCCAGTGTGGGAATATATATGATAAGGTAACATGAGGTGTCCATGCAGTTACCATGAGGCATGACATCACTGATGATGTCATAGCCTAGACCTGATGAGGTCATGGCTCCAGGCCCTATGATGATGTCACGTCACATGACCAGTCTAGGTGTAGTCCTAGACCCTAAACCTAGCTGTGGGGGTTGTCACGTGAGATGCTACCCAATAAGATAAGATAAGCATCCAAGTGTTATAGTAAACGTATTGCAAATCCTATAACAGATCCTTTTTGGAGGCATTAATGTCATCAATAAGTCCTGGTGCATGTGTGAGAATCGCCTCATAGAATTGGTATTGGTATTCTCACTCAGCAACATCCCTATGAATGTGTTAATAAAACTAAACATAGAAAGTAAGTCTTACATTGTGAGTTTACCTTCCTATCCTCCATCCTGCTTCATGCCAGCATTAATGGCAACTCTTGGTGATTCAAAGAGATGCCCAAGGCATGTGATCTTCTTTCCTACCAGCTCATATTTCTCTTGATCATGTTCATCTATAGTTTTTCTTGAAACAATTGTTAGCATGTACTATGTATGTGTCCAATACTTACTTTGGTTTCTTTATTTGGAGTGGCATGGTCAGAATTTGATCTGCCAGATCTGCCTTGCATTTGTTCTGGCTTGCAAATGTGGATTCTGGTACAGACTCCAGTGCAAGTAGAGAAGGATCAATGATGGAATTATCCATGGTGGCAGTGGTCAAAGTCACAGAGTAAGACTTGATGAAGATTAAGAGATCACTGAGTTTCAATGTTTGGTCTTTGTTGTTATCCGAGTGCAAACCCTTCACACTTGCCTCAGGCTGGCTGGCTTTGTACACCATTGCTAATGTCATTTCTTGATGCATCTACTTGGTGTACTCATTATTTTCCTATTGATTATGGCTCAGATTGCACATCCATCTTGTGGAATGATTGTCAAGGGAGAACATGGTCTCTCACTCCACTCATCATGGTACTGTCAGAAAAATCAGACAATGTTTGCAGATTTGCTCCAGCAATGACATGAACACCTTGAATCTATTGCAGAAGGAGAAAGAGAGAGGGCCTGCCTTCAAGCAGAGCAGCAAGCAGAGAGAGAGAGAAATTGGAGAGGAAGCAGGATACATTGTGAGCACAGCAGCTTGCTGCATTTCAGAGTCTTGCAGTGAGTAATTACATGTTGTTGAGAACATAGAGACTAAGCTTAGGAAACAGTTTGATGCACCCAATATTGAGTATGATATGGGCCATCACACATCAGGGCTTCCTGCCTGCAATCATTATCTTTCCCAGCAGTATCATGATAATTCCCCCCAAGGGTTTATCCCTGCTGTGGTACCCTTGACAAATGATTATTCTGGCATGGAAGATCTACCAGCAATCCCCCATTCATCCATGGACACTGACTTGGATGGGACCAGCAACATCGCTGACCCACCAGATGCCAATGATAACCCGGCAACAGAATCAACCACCCCTCCCTTCTGGACTTAACTGAATGCAAATGGTACCTTTCATGAATATCTGGCTGGACTTCCATCATATGACCCAGAGGCATCTACTATGCTTGAGCAGCTTTGTAATGGTCCCACATGCCAGTCTGGGGCCACTACTTGCAATGCTGACTTGGATCCTGCAACTTCCCAGAGCCTTATCTCCACATTTCAAACTTACTTTTCTCCCTTTCTCAATGCAACTACCTGGTGTCTCATGAACTGGTTCTAAAAAGCACCACCCAAAAATCACTTGAAGACCTCAATACTTTTCTACATACCATCATTCTAGCTGACGATTTTCAACATGAAGATCTCTCTGAGTTCAATGTGTGGCATGAGACTAAATGACTTGATAACCTGTCGTCCAACCCAACCCTACCCTCTGAGTCAGATGGATGGCATACTACATCTATCTCCATCCACCTTCCATGCAAACAGGTGAAACAGTCAGAAGAGACTGCCCCCCAGTTTACTGTCAAGGGACTCCATTATTGAAAAATCACCAATGTAATCAAGGCTGCCTTTGCAGAGCCAGCAGCAGAGGACTTCCATATCACACCATACAAGGTTTATTGGTAACCTGATAAAAATCACTCACCAGAACAGGTGATTAGTGAAGTATATATAGCAGATGTGATGCTCAAGGGGCATCTGAATGTTAAAAACTCAGGTACAGTCCCAGGCTGCAATCTTGAAACAGTCATCACTTCAATTCTCCTCTGGTCTGACTCAACTCATCTAGCAAGCTTCGGAAATGTGGCCTTGTGGCCTATCTATTTATTTCTAGGAAACCAATCAAAGTACATTTGGGCAATGCCAACCAAATTTGCTGCACACTATCTTGCATATATACCAAAGGTGAGCCACAGCACCCAGAATATGTGCTTGGTGACTCATGCTTTCAAAAGCTACCTGATACAATACAAGAATACTATAGAAACACATTTGGGAAAAGTGCGACTGCATCAGTTCTCACACACTGCAAGCATGAACTGATGCAGGCAATCTGGTTTTTTTTACTCAATGATGACTTTGTTCACACATATGAATTTGGTATGGTCATCAGGTTTGCAGATGGTGTATTTCACCGGGTATTTCTCTGACTACTAACATATGCTACTGACTATCCAGAGCAGTAGGTCTCATCTTTATATAACAATTTAATTTAACTGAGTGCATATCAGGATTCTTCCTGCCTGTATGAAATTCCTTGGACAATGTCCTTGCCCACACTGTTTAGTGGGAAAAGACAAAATCCACAAACTTGGGAAAAAACTTGATGGATGGGTATGCAACAAAAGAGCATGGATGGATGACCATACACATTGTTATAGTTCAGGACCTATACATTACATTTTCACTTTTCTTACTTTTCATACTTAACGTTTTCTTTTCATTTTCAAAATCACATGACCAAGTACACATGATTGTGAGACCCCTCACGTGACCTGAGGTCTAGCCCCATGATGTCATCATGACACCATACCTCATGTCTTTCATTTCCATCTCCTTTCCTATGAGGACACTTCTTTCTTCCCAAATGGACTTCTCACTGTCCTCATGTTCACCTTGTGTTCATCTCATGTTTCTTCTCTCACACCAGCCCTTAACTATTTAGGACTCAGATGATCTACCATAAACCCATTGTTATTCACTATATAAACCTGCCCCTCTCTGTTGTCTACTTTTTCTTAGTCCTATTCACTTGATTACTCTCCTACTTTAGGGACCTGGTCACTTGTCTACCACTTTTCTTAGTTTCAATCTTACTCTGCATTTGCTGGCTTTGTGCATGTTATCGCATACTCGTCATCGTAACATGTTTATGCTCTACCTGGGCACAGTAAACTTTCTTGTCGCTGATTACCATGTCTTGGTCCACATTTGGCTGGACACCCAAAACCATACTGTTCATACTGCCACAGAGGTCGCACAATGCCTAGATTAGGTGTTGTCCTCCTTTAGTAGTTTTTCCACTCAACTCCATTTCACTTGAATAGGACTGCCGCAAGGCCGATCCTGTCAGCTCCCCCTCACCTTTGTCATCTTATGCACTCTTGTGCTCATGCAGACCATCTTGCATTTCAACAGCAACAAGCTGCCCTCAACTTCTATGCCGCCACCTGCATCATCCATCTCTCACCAGCACCAGAGCCTCCTTGCCTCTTCGCCCCAAACTTCACCCACTACTTAGGTGAACTCCCACCCACTTATGACGAGGTCGACCCCAATAACCACCCCATCAAACAACCCCAGGAATATTTCCCTGAACCCATCCCCGCTTGTGAAGTAACACCCAAGCATCGTCAACACTCTCCTTCCCCTCCCTTTTCTTCCCACGCTATCTCTCCCGCTCCTTCTCCCGTACTAGCTGTACTCTGCGCACATTGTCAGTGCAAACCATGTCACAAAGAACTTAAGAACATCCATCCCGAAACCAACTGTTTCGCTGCATTTTACTACCTCCACCCCAAATCCATTTTGCACCATCCCTCCAAATTTTTATAAATAATGTCCCAACAAGCCGAACAAGTAGCCCCTCCCACCAACCCTAACATCACCTGGGCAGACATATGCAACATGATGGCCAATATGGCTGCCCTACTCCAAGCGTCTCTCCTTTCCCAACAACAGATGACACAACAATTCGCCAAGGCAGCAACAGCATGCCCATCGTCCCTGCCAACAAAGTTAATCGCTGACCCAGGTATATGGGACGGCAATCAGGTCACTTTTCACCCCTGGTGGGTTAAGAACAGTGTCAAGGAGGTCTTGACGACCGCCAGCAAACTGCTGCTGTTCTCCTCCAGATGGTTGGCAAAGCCAAGTCTTTTGCAAGGATTACCCTCGAAAAATATCAGAAAAAGAATTCTGCCCTGGAGTGGCCATCCTGGGAAGAATTAAAAAAGGAAGTAGAGGACCATTTTTGGATTGACATCCTCAAAGAGGAATCCTATATCCGGCTAACCAACCTCCAGCAAGGCTCAATGCCGATTGAGGTGTTTACCCAACAGTTCGAGCTTCTTTGGCAGGATGCGGACCTGTCAAGACATGACAACAATGTCCTCCACCTCTACAAGGAGCAGATCAACTATAACATTTACTTTCAGTTGTCAACAAGAAGCCCCGCCCTCACCAACTTGCTTGCTACTTGGCAGGAGAAGGTGGTGGAGATAGGAAAAATGTTTGAAAAGATATGGCTAGAAAGAAGCAAACAGCTGCAGCAACATCAATTTGAACCCCACTTTATGGAAGTGGGAACGCAACCAGGCTGTGGAGCCCCAATAGACATGCGTGCTATCCAACCGACCCAGCAGGAATCAAGGACCTGCTACAACTGCAATAAGGTCGGTCATCTCTCATGCACGTGCAAAGAACCCCACAAACCACATGGCCAGCCCATTTTCGACCCAGTCACCAGTCGCACTCACTACACCCCTCTATGCCCCACTCCTCTTCGCGAGATTCCCCTTGCCTCAACTACCTCTATTGCCACAGTCCCTGAGGCTGTTATAGGATTCACGATACACGACTACTATAACACTAGGATGCTTATCTTATCTTATCAGGTAGCATCTCACATGACAACCCCCACAGCTAGGCTTAGGGTCTAGGACCGCACCTAGACTGGTCACATGACATGACGTCATCGTTGGGCCTGGAGCTATGACCTCATCGGTCTAGGCTATGACATCATTAGTGATGTCATGCCTCATGGTAACCTCATGGACACCTCATGTTACCTTAGTCATCCTACTATAGACCGGCCCTCACGCATACAGGAAGCCTCCCCTAAACCGTACCTTACATATATATACCGCAGACCCTCCCTGTATATTCCTTAGTTCTATTCACTTGTATCTTGCCCAGTTCCTCACGTCCAAACTGCCTGAGGTACATAGTGGGTGCTCTCCCACACTCCTTGCCGGGTTATGCCATCCCATTATGAAAGGCACTCGTCGTCGAACCCTTCATCCTCCTCGTTGGCCATATCTATTGGCTAGATGCCACTCGTCGTCCCCGCCAGCAGGAACCTTCCCGCAAGGCGGATGGAGCTGCCTCGTTTGCCATTCCACTCCGTTACAGAGGCTGCTCAAGGTTCCAGAAATCCCCCGTGGATGACTGAAGAAGCCCAGGTTTACTACCTGGATATGTTCAAGTCCCAAGCATGCCAGCTCACTGCTGAGGGACTAAAGGGAAAAGGCAAAGCCAAGTAGTGAGAGGTACCTACTCGGCCATGGACCTCAAGTCTTCTTCTTCTTCTTCTTGCTCTTCTCCTTCTTTTAATCATTTTGCTGTACTCAGGGGGATGGACGGTTTGTCGTGCGATGTTGACACACTGAACAATTCTGTTTGTACTAGTTATAATACCAACTCTGAAGGAGCATCTCTTCAGAGCATGGCACTGGAGGATAAAAATAGTGTGCTTAATTCTCTGGTTACGAACAATTTTT
>JBBPLC010000522.1:0-17525 GCA_038089535.1 Hemileccinum rubropunctum
GTAGGGCAAGAGTTAAGGCTATTGATGACCCTGCAAGGGTCAGAGCTGATTTCTTTTAGTTCTCTTGCAATTATAAAGTCTTTCTAAAATGGCCCAACATTGGGACACTTATTTGAGCCACTGTACTAGAGTATTCAACATGATATCAAGTCGTTCATGTGTTCTCAATTGCTGTTTTGACTGGAGGCACTCAGTCTGGTGGATGAAGACAAGGTGGTGGTAAACAATTAACAATGAAATAGAACAGCAACAAGGAGCTGGCTGATCTCACATCTGATGTTGTCAAGTTCATGATGGTTTTTTGGGGAATGATTTCTCAGAGCACATCACACTTGTATATCTCTGTAGTGCCAATGTGGTGAGAGATGTCAGAAAAAGTAAAGGTACCATTTTAATGTGGCTATGTTGTCATGTGATGTGAATGGTGCGACTGATCATGATCATCATGCTTAAAATGGGATTATAATCTGGCATAATAAAATATAATTCTGCCACATGCATTGCTAATACATGTAAATGTCATAATGATGGTACCTGATATGCGTGCATGAGTCTGTGCGTCTGCTAAATCGCCTTAGCTCTCCCCACCAACATGGCCCCTGCCCTTCACCACTCAAGACAACGTTTTCAGCCCTTATCAGTTCAGTGCTGCCATTGTGGGAACCCCTTTAAGCCCCAAGGTCTGAAGAAACATGAGAAGAGTTGTCAGAATCACATTCACTCTGTGCTTGACCAAGAGCACTACAACAGGGAATTTGAGGACGAACTTCAACAAGGTGCTTATTATTTTACCTCAGATCTCCTTGTATGTAACATTCCTGAATTTAATAATCGACCATAACAGTGTGGCAGAGTCTGGATCAAAGTCTGGATCGTGTTCAAGTTGCCAGCAATGTAGGAATTGTTGAGGCCACTGGAACCTCAGACCCGTTGAGATGGTCCAGGACACCAGGTGAGAAAATACAGTGCTCAATATTTTCTCTTTCTATCCATTAACAGGATGACAACCTTCATCTACTCCTGGACCCAAGGACAATGTCGACACAACCTATCCACATGCCTGGGACCATGAGGACCAGGATACCTACATGGAACAACATGATAAGCCTGAGTTTGATACAAGCATGAATCATTTTTGTTAGTTATGCTGGATCTATGCCAGCTTCTGATTCATCCATGCACGACATTGGCAGTTCTGCGCTTGCATTTTCCCCTCAAACATCTGAAGTCAAAATACCACAAGATTTCAAAATCGAATACCACCTGCAAAGTGGTCGTCCGCCCATATTCCAGCCTTCCAAGGCTTTTGGCCAATCGGGCGAAGGACCTGTGTTCCAACTGGACCCACACCCATGGGCACCATTCCAGACCCAGGCCAACTTGGAATTCGCTGACATTGCTGTTCAGGCAGAGCTGAATGCAGCCCAAGTAAATGCACTCCTTGGTATTATCTCCCGGGTGGCAAATCAGGATGCAAGGGTCACATTCAGAAATGAATCTGAGCTTCGTCTGGCATGCGATCGGGCAGCACAGGAACTGACGCCAGTGAGTCACATTCAATCACACATTTGTTGCTTTACTACCTCTATTCAATTTGAAGCATGTCCTTGTCTGTTAGTTCACAAAATTTGATGTCACAGCTGAGTACCAGAAACAACAAAAAACCTTCGAGGTCCATGTACGGCCGCTATGGGACTGGGCACTTGACCTGTTAAATAACCCTCAACTTGCTCTCCACTTCGTCTGGGATGTGCAGCGCATGTTTAGGCATGACGGTAATGAGTACAAGCACTTTTATACTGAACCATGGACAGGTAATCATTGGTGGGACATTCAAGTATGTTGATCATATTCAATTCTGTTGTATCTTTAATTTTTTGGAATCATGCATATTTTATTGACAATGCAACTCAAGTCCTGTCTCCCTGATGTTCCAAATGCTGTCCCATTTCCCTTCATACTTTATGCAGACAAGACCCAATTATCATCCCACAGTACTGTCAAGGCTTATCCTGTTGTGGCATGGTGCACAAACCTGCCAATAGATATACAGAATGGTGAACATTTAGGTGGTGGGTGCATTATCGGTTGGTTACCGATCGTAAGTCTTCCTAATATTGGATTTTGGATCCAACTTGGACGTCACTTGACTATACCAGGTACCTGAACCAGCCAAAGAGGAACACAAGAAGGGGTGGACAAATTTCAAACATGTCATTTGGCACAAATCATTTATGAAGTTACTTGAAACCCTCTTTCAACTCTCACAAACTGGTTACGAGCACAAGTGCTATAATGAGATCAGGTGCTGGCTATTCCTGCTAATCCTCATCCTCTCGGTGGACTACAAGGAACTGTAAGTGAAATCCTTATTAAAATCTGGAACTGACAGGTCTTTGGTGTTCTACAGATGTATGATGACCTTGATTCGTGGTACCAAGGGCAAGTGCCCCTGCCCTGTGTGCCTAGTCCCTCTCAACGAATTGTGCAACCTCTCCAAAATGTTCCCCATTCAAACAATAAGCCAGGCAATTGAAGGATATCAAGAATACCTAAAGAAGAAGTCTCGAGGTGAGGAGATCCTCAAGGCGCTAGGCTTACGGCCAGTCCAGGTTGGTGTTTTCAGATTCTCATCTAACCCACCGTGACTAGTAAATTACAAGTACAGAATGTTTTCTGGAAAGTACAAAACTCAGAGCCGGAAAATTGGCTAGCTTCGACCGCTTGCACTAACTCCACTGTGGACTTGGGGGGAAACATATACTGGGGGACCTCAAAATAATTTTGGTGGCGATTGGACGCAATATTTCTGCAAAACTAGAAGAACAGTAAGCACAGAATTGTATTATTGGTCTTGACTGAACAAAATGATTCCATTTCAAGTGTATCTGATTTCCCAAGATGGCACAATTTAGCTCACTTCAATGCCATCATACACATCATGTTTGCAGATGGCAACAAGTTGAGGGATCTTGTGATGGTAAGTCTATTGTTCATTTGTGGTCCGAGCATGTATTAATCCAGGACACTCTTCCCAGCAAGTATTCTACACTGCCCTTGACATCCTCACTCAAGCACCAAATTCAGAAGATTACCACCCATTGCACATGCTTGGCACCTACCTGCAAATTGACAGCCTGATCAGTCTGGATGTTCATACCAAGGACACACTCTCCAGGATTGAGAGTGAGCTTCTTGTTTTCAATGACGACCTCCAGGTGCATAAACCATATCCATTTCTAAAGATCACAACAGAATTTGGCTCATGATACATTCAAGAGATATATTGATACCGTTAAATGTGGCAACATTGAAGACCTCAAGCTTGACTGGGACTTTCCCAAGGCCCATCTGTGGAAACATGTCACACAGGACATTCGAATGAAAGGAGTCACCTGTAACTACAGCACCTGTCCGAATGAAAAAATGCATGGTGCCCTCAAGGCTGCATATGCTGATCAGTCAAATGGAAAAGATGTTGCAAAACAGGTATGTACTTTCTAATTGTTGCTGATCATGATGAATTTACACATTAAATTTACAGATCCTCCGTGTTGATCACCACCATCTGGCCATCAAGCTTCTCAGTGATTGCATGGAAGCTGAGAGGGAATGCCAGAGGACAAGCACAGATGACAACAACAACAACAACAACAATGACAATGGTCAATCCAACGGGACATCATTGACAACACTTGGGGCACAACCAACACATATCTACATGGGTTCCCCACTTCCACTGTCGACTATATCAGAAATCAAACATGTGCACCATAGTGATTGTGCATTTGAAAACTTTTGGGATAAATTCACAGATTTTGCCAACACATGCCTTCCTAGCTATGGAATACCACTTGGCAGATGGATGAGGTTTGAGCCTACATTCAAGGTATATTGGTACTTTTGATTCTAATGGACAAATTTACTAACATCGATCTCTCTTGAAAATTCAAAATAGATACATGAATACACATATCTCAAGGTCAACTATGCCTCTGAGGTTGATTGGAAGTGGGCTACCGACTACCTGAGGTGCAACCCTGCGTTCCACAGTCACCCATGCTATGACTGTGTTATCTTTCAATACACGGCAGAACGCACAGCATTCGCTCATCTCATCTGCATATTTGAGTGTACGATTATGGACTCTCTCTTCAGGTTCGCACTAGTGTAGCCATATACTGCAGGAATTGGCGGCCAACGCAGACTTGACCATGACTTGAAGCTTACCCACATTAGGGCAGTTCCCCAGTCTCAGGCAATATTTATACCAGTTGAGTCAATAATTCACAGCGCATTGCTTTATCCAGATCCCACCACCCATGACAATTTCTTTGTTGTTGATCATATCGATGGCAACATGTTTCTTCATACCTCAAAGCTGCATCCTCAATCAGATTCAGAGTAATTTAAATTTTAGTCTAAGAGCCTGTCAATGGACAACACTAGACCCATCTGATCCAAATCGTATTGTCAGATATTCAACCAGTTCAATCCGAATAGATTCAGACTATTAATTAAAACTATACTCGTTTTCACCCAGTCTAAGCCATTGACATTGACAATCCTGAATCTCTACTATGGTCCAGCTCCAGGGCTTGTGAAGGATTTAGATGTGCCTGTGATGCAGACCAATAGGTATTGTAGACTGTCAATGAATCCCTTAATTTGCCATCTTATCAGATTCTGATCCCTACTTACATCGACAGTCTGAATCTAGGATCTTCTGCCAAATGAACCGTTTAATGTCACATCCAACAACCAATAACTCAGTCAGTGCATCTGTCCATCTTGCATTGACGTCATTCTGTTTTCCCCCAGATGCAACTAACACCCATGGTTCAACAGGGCCATACACCATATGGCAGCCACCCTCTCTTCTTTGTCTTCCTGTCCTGTTGTGTCTGCAAAGAACACCATGGCATTTGTTCAGCATCTTGGTTTCAATATGTTACAATTCATCTTTTCTTTGCTTTTCGCATTAGCATTCGTCTTACACTTCTTGCTAATGCCTCTCTTTCACACAGCAACCACCGCTTTCTTCCGCTCTTCTCACGATGATCATCTTGATTATGAACTCTTATCTTTTGTTCCACTTCCTTCCGACGGACAGCCACATTTCCTTTGTTCTGATAACTTCCGTTATCTTCCTCACACCACTTACCTTATTGAGCTTCCTCTGACCTTCCGCTGCTACATAGCTTGGTCTGTGCGCAGTTCCCTTGAGGTATATAAACCCTGCCGTCGATACCTTGTATTCCCTAAGCTAGACCTACCTGGAATAGCACCTTTGTTTCCTTCACTCGTCAATCGCTCTCTAAGTCACTCATCCTACTTTTGAGTGGATGCTCGTCATTCTACCTTCGTCTCCGGTGGCTCTTCTTTGCAACTCATCCCTGCCGCTCTTCTTTGCGGTTGTCCTGTCGACAAGGTTATCCCTTGGTTGATTATCCCTCGTCCACCCCAGGAAGCCCCTGCGGAAGTCTCCGGTCGTTAACCACACGACTCGTCCTTGGCTCCGGTCACCTTTCTTCGCAACTCGTCCCGTCGATAAGCAAGCCCCTTAGTCGACATCCCCTCGTCTCCCAGGTCTATGTTCGTTCCTACCCGGACCGACCGTAACACAATACATCTTCAGAAGCATTTCTGGTGAGTCTCATCATTCACGCATCCTTTTCCGCCACACATCATAGCTCATTTACAATATCCTATACCCCCCTCCTTGCATCTCGACGCGCTCTTACCCGGGTTTCCATGCCGAACCCACTCATAATTTGGTTCCAACATCACCAAACCGTACTCACTTTCACAGCTAATTCATTTATGTCTCCATTTAAAACTATAATCTACTGCCACTTGTTCTTATTTGCATGAGTTGCTATCCGCATGTGCTCTCCTTCTTCCTCATCCTTCTCCCTTCAGTTCATTAATATACCCTTTTTTTGCAATGGCATCACATTCTGGGGATACATCCCAAAAACCTTCTGGATCGTCTACGTGTTCCTCGGGTCATTCGCTGTCTGCATCACCAAGTAATGTGTGTCATACATCATCTCTCTGTCGAATCTTTGTGACACTTTCCTAAGGCATATCCACAGGGAAAGTTCACACCAGCAGCCGCCACCAACATGTTCGGAGTTGGAATGGGTGCAGGACCTGCACTCAAGGGCCTCAACTCTAGTTGGCAGGTTCGTCCAGTTCTGTTCATCTTAACACGTGTATGTTTTCATGTGGTATTAGGTCTGGGGGTCCACAACACCAGCATCAAAGAGGAACACATCTATTTCTTCTGTGACAAGTGTGAATGACCTTTCACCTTCACCAAGCGAGAACATGTACTGTGCCAACCTAGGGGAGGGTTGGACCGCACCAAGACCATCTAGTGGTACTTGGGATGAGTTAAGCGGCAGCCCACAGAAAAAGGAGTTCTCTCAGTTGGTTAGTCAAGGAATGGTATGAAGAATGAGCCACTAAGTTTGCAATAGGACCTGAACTCTCCACTTTCTTTACACCATGCATGGCAGAGGCAAGTGACAGTAGTTCAGGCGGCTGCGCTATTGGGATCTAGAATTGTATGTTGTTTTCTATCAACATCATTGTTCCTTTGATGCTGAGGTCTGGTCTTCTTTTAAGGATGATCATTCTTTGGCAAAGCCTGGGCATTTCTCCCCATAGAGGCTTGACAATGGGCTTGGGAAGGATGTGCCTGCGACCAGTAGATATCCTTCACCATCTCATCCTACTTACAGGTATCAGAGGAATGGCTATTGAGGACAACCACATCAACTGTCAATACCGTCAACCATCCATCGCATCGCAATCAAACAGTGTTTTCCATCATTCTGTTTCCCAGACACAACCGACCATGGTTCAGGGCCATACACCATATGGCGGCTACCCTCAAGCAGATTGTTCCTACTATACCAATGGTGCACCACATGACCCTTATATGGATTATGGATATGGATACAGTACACCCGCCAACCTCTCATTATATCCCCCTGCCACTGGGGGTAGAATGGTAACTCGCCTGTGAATATATACCCTGGTGTATCTCCACAGACACTACACCCTAATGTTTCTGCTGGACAGCAATCTAGCATGTATTACAATTACTCTGCCTCCACTCAGCCCCCATCACAGTACTACTACCCTACCCATCAACCGATGATATATCCTACTATTCCCCCAATCTCCCCAATGCCAACACCACAACTAAGCACTGCAGTGCCAACTGGTGTACAGGACAAAAAACAGGTATGAATTTGCTCTGATTCAGCTAAAGGTTTTTTTCTCATATACAAGATTAGTACAGTCTTCAGCAGCAGGTGAGACCAGCAGCCATAGGAGGATAATTTAGAACTTACTTTGTCGATCTGCTAGGCTTATGCGGCAGCCGTGGAATATAGTACACAACTACCTTTCATGCTCCCCAGTGGTGCACTTTATGGGCATGCTGGTTTGAATGCACATGGGATACCATTCTACCACCAGAGTGTGCATCCTGGACGTCATCACGATAACAATGCTGCATTGGCTTTGCATAGTCCACTGTTGGATGAGTTCAGGGCTAACAAGTCGCGAAAGTGGGAATTGAGGGTGAGTTGTATTGCAGACCCTCAGATGATTACTGATGACTCGTGGCATAGGACATCTTTGGCTATATTGTCGAATTTAGCAATGATCAGCATGGCTCCCAGTTCATTCAACAGAAGCTTGAGATGGCAACATCAGAGGAGAAACAGATTGTCTTTGATGAGATTGTACCCAATAGTACATTACAGCTAATCCAGGATGTGTTTGACAACTATGTAAGTCATAGCGTATCTTCTTTTGGCACTGAACTTATTCAGACTAGGTCATTCAAAAACTGTTCGAGCATGGGACACAGGTACAGAAAGCTGTATCAGCTAACACCATGGAAGGCAATATTCTCCCATTTTCCCTGCAAATATATGGTTGTCGTGTCATACAAAGGTAAAGTTGTAACTAATTTTCTGTTGCACCATTGACACTAACCACATGGATATCCAGTGGACCAAACCTCAAAATTCCCCAAAGGGCTATCAATCACATTGACACAAAATTTACTAAGCACGTCTCAATGGTCGAATGGTGATGAGAAAGCGGAACTTCATACTTGTTGTGTATTGCAGTGGTCTCAAACTAGGGAACAGTTTGGCTCGCACTCTTGGACTGAATGCCACAATATCCATGGCTGCGGATAAAGTACCTAGCCATACTCGGCAACGACGTCGACAGGCAGGAAAAGTCATAGCAGGTCAGCAAGTCCAGAATTGACGACAACAGTACTCTGCCCTGAACCTCGTTTGATATGACGAAGTTACCAATGATGGGTTACAGTATGCATGGGCCAGGAACATTGACAGCTGAGAAGTTTGCGCCCATTGACATGCATTATTAGGTGTCATTGACAACGTGTTAGTAGTCATTGACATTGAATGCATTCCGAGTTAGCCACCTTGCATCGCATTTAATTGTGAATGGATACTCTAATTTGGATCTGAATTGTATCAACTGTTCTTATTGTCGTCCTCTTAGACGCACCGTACAACTCCTCTCTAGGTAGGTTATTGGCTCCCTGGACCTGGACCTCAATGTGGTTTGTTTATGTTTAACTTGTGCCATGCACTGATATGACTCATTTGCAGAACCTCGCCATCGCCTATCTGAACCATAATATATGGCATATGTTATAGCCCATTCTATGATGATTCACAGGTGTGCCATTATATCTGAATAGCCACCTTAGATTCTATCCTAGGCTATTTCTAGTCAACCCAGATACATGAAACGTAAAGTTTGCTTCCCACTCATTGTTAAAAACTTGGTGTCCGCACATCACAATGACTTAGTCACCTCCCTCCAGGATTTGTCGATCAACCTTCCACCATGACCAAAGACTTCACGCATGCAATAAATGACATTATGTCATCATCCGACTCCGATGAAGACCTCTATGGTGGTGTTCAGCCAGACTCTGACAATACCAGAGATACTGCTGATGACCAGCAAGCCCGGCATGCATTGCTCATCCCTGTCCCAGATGCTAATGCTCAAGAGCTGAGGAAGGTACTGTATGACCATTATCTTAACTATCCATCATTTCATCGTCATGACCAATTACTCTCTTACAGGCACTTGGTATGGCTCAACTCATGTTTGCCGACACTCATGCCAAACTCCTCAACCTAACAAAGTGCTACAACATATTGACTAATGAGATGGAAGCACAACGTTCAAGGAACAGTGGCCACAAGTCTAAGTCAAATGCGTCAACTCCACTAGATCAAAGTATTGTCAACATGGCAAAGAAGTATTGTTTATTTTATCATCTCTGGGTTCTAGCTCTACTTTTCCCCGTCAAATCACAGCCTGGACCAGACGTCGACCCACACGGCCCTTCTCATTGGCAGACACAAGAAGGCCAGACTGTTGCTGAGCTGGCAGAGCTCTATCAAATGCTGCCTGCCAAGCTCCATAAGGCGCTGAGAGCCTATCCCGACTTCTCCCGAATTGTAAGTCTTGTCGTCTCATTACTTTCAACCACAAACTAAGTACTCTGGATTTTCCAAGTTCTCAAAGGCAATGACTGAGGAGCGTGCAAACATTGTCAAGAACATCAAGGACGTTTTGGCCAATCTTTTCTCTGATCTAGGCATCAAGTCAACGTTGTTCTTGGGTGACAAGTCTCTCAAAGCCCTTGACCCAACCCTATCAGTGCTGCTCAAGAAGCCAGGTGACTCCCAGTACATGCAATTCTCACCTATCCTCTTCACGAATCCCGCTCAAATCCGGGGAAATGACCTGCTCAAAAGTTCTGTTTTTGTGAAGGTACGTTCCCAAACCGGTCCAGGTCATATTGTATTTACAACACTTTTTTTATAGATCGCTCACATCTTAATGTTTGGCAAGGGTGCTATGCTCACGAATAAGAAACAAGGTGGTCCAAAAGGACGGGGAGAGCACATAGGAGTGCAGACTATCACCAAAGGTTTGATTGCTTGTACGGCTACAATTGTAAGTCCCGCTCTCCACTACATGCATTGCCTTTTTTGTGTTCTAATTGCTCTGTCTGCATGTTACCAGGCTAGATACTTGATCTCGCATGACCATGAGTTCACAACGAAAGGGGAAGCAACTGGAATCCAATACCAGAAGGACTTCAAATTCTACCTCAAGCTACTTCTGCAACCTGAAAAATGGAGATGGGCTATTGAAGTCATCGACTTCTTCAACAGCAGTGTATTTGGCTCGAAGCCCCAACATGTTTCCCAGTCAACAGACGGCTCCACCAACACCTCCTCTGTTGTCCGCACATGGGAAGATGATCTACTTTCAGAGATCGAAAACGATATTGAGCCACCCTCTTTGTCACACCCACCTCTCTCCACTTCTGATGCAGGACGTCTCTTGGCAGCAATCAATATTAACATAGTAGCAAATGCCCACGAACCACCTACTTCACATTTTCCATCACCAGGATCCGCTCTCTCATCAGGTTCACTGGCTACTGTGGTTGCTCACCTAGAAATGCCTGGACCTACCCTTCATCATGCGGCGGGATCCGATATCACTGTCCCATCCATCTCTCACCCAGGTCACCCCATCATCACACCCCAGGTTGTCCCTGTCAATATCCACGCCACATCCAGGACCTCTTTCCATGGCCCAGTGACCAGCTCCATAGCAATGTCAAACACCATGAACACCAACTTACAAGTTGAGGTTGCCCAGCTCACCATCAATCCAGATGGACCATCTATCTCAAAGTCAAGTCATCATGCATCAAAGACTATTACCGCTGTAAATGAGAGCAAGTCGAAGATTAAAGCTCTTGCAGCATACCCGGCAGCAGACAGTCCAGGATTTGGAGCTATTGCACCCACAGCACAGGTGAAAATACCCCAGGTCCAGCTGCCTGTCATCAGGCACACTACACATAGCTGGAAGAAGGTGGTTTAGGAATCTCAATCATATTATCTAGTAGTCTTTTGTTTCCATGTTACTAGTATTCGTCATTACTATCATTATGATCTCTTGTAGGTCTGAATCCTTTGTAATGCCATTACAATCATGATGTCACAACCAAATTCTGAAGTTCATAGCCATTGATGTACACCACAGCGGCTACCTTCAGGCAGATTACTACTAGTAGTCCAATGGTGTACCACGCAGCCTACAGTACACCCCCACTGACTCAGATTGCAATGCCATTGCAATGTTACTACAGTGATGATTATGTAATTGTCACCACATCATAAATTGACAGTAGGAGCAGAGTTCAAATCTCCCTACATTGACAATGTTGATGACACTCTGAATCTGAGTGTCATCCTCGGCAGCAACTGGGCTGTCTGAATTGACAGCTGCACCATCCCCTACTTACACTATGAATTCCTGCCCCCCCCCCGTCGTCTGAATCTCCTTGACCTTGGCCTCTCTGTTCACAGGCCACATTGTCAACGTCCATGGAAATTGTTCAGATAGTCGGCGAGTAAGTTCTGGTTGATGTCGAGCGTTACCAGGCATTGATCCCCATTGACAGATCCTATCAGGACCATATCTGCCTAGTGCTTGCCTTTGCTCCACTTCTGTCTCTTCCTTCTCAATGGTTCCTTCCCCAACCTATATTTATCCCACTCTTGGCCACTGCCAGCGCCCATCTCAGTAAGTCTCGTGTTACCAGGCATTGATCCCCATTGACAGATCCTGTAATGGAGTGGAATGGCAAACAAGGCTGCTCCATCTGCCTTGTGGGAAGGTTCCTGCTGGTGTGGATGACAAGTGGCATCTAGCCAATAAATATAGCCAACGAGGAGGGAGAAGGGTTTGATGATGAGTGCCTTTTGTAACGGGATGGCATAACCCAGCAAGAAATGGAAGGGAGGACTTCCACTGTGGCTCTCAGGCAGTTCAGACGTAGGGAACTGGGCAAGAGACAAGTGAATAGAACTGGGGAAAGTACAGGAGGGGACTATGGTATATATATGTAAGGAGGCAGGTTTAGGGGAGGCTCCTGTACTATAGGGCTGGTATGTGAATACATACAATAAAAGTAACATGAGATGTCCATGAGATTACCATGAGGCATAACATCACTGATGATGTCATAGCCTAGACCGATGAGGTCATAGCTCCAGGCCCAATGATGATGTCATGTCACGTGACCAGTCTAGGTGCGGTCCTAGACCCTAAGCCTAGCTGTGGGAGTTGTCACGTGAGATGCTACCCAATAAGATAAGATAAGCGTCCAGTGTTATAGTAATCATATCATGAATCCTATAACAGATCCCCTCAGGACCATATCTGCCCAGTACACGTCTTTGCCTCTGTCTCTTCCTTCCCTGAGTCTTTCTTCCCCGACCTGTATTTGTCGCACTCCAAGTCTTGACCACTGCTACCCATCCCAGTAAGTCTCATGTTAGTATAATACCTTGCCACCGATGTACCGCTGACTTCATTTGATTATTCCTAGATCCAAATCACATCTGATGGGGTAGAATAATTACTGCGGCATGTGAAGGAATTAGCATTAGTACAACAAATTCCTATGGCATAGCATCAATTGGAATACGATTTTTATGCAAACAAATGGATGTGAATTTGCAATGGACAATTATAATTGAATGTGAAGATTCAGATGTGAATTACCCAATTATAATGTTGACCCCCCATGAAAATGCTCATCCATACCATTGACCTCCATTATAATAAATTTCAATCTGGCAAACCCATGTGTATGTGCCATCACATTATTAGTCATCATCATGTCACTGCCTATATGATAATGACATTATAATGTTATGACTCAACATTATCATCTTTTTGTGGTCATTAACTAGCTATTTAAATTTGCCATAATTAAAATGCCCATTGTAACTACTTATCACATCATTCAATGGTCCTGGGATTTTTCCGACAGAGATTGCATATTCGATGCACATACAGTGGCAAGCTCATGAAGATAGTTAGAATGAAAAACAGTGATGTTGATCTTGCAGATTGTTATAACAGGATACACTTATTCAGTCAACTCAGTTGGGCTTTTACCTGATGGAAAGTAGGTCATCTCTGGGTCTAGGGACAAAACAGTGCAGATCTGGGATGCTGAGATAGGTCTGTCATTGCTCATTGCTGGGCCCTTCAAAGGACATACTTCTTTGGTCAACTTAGTTGCATTTTCACCTGATGGAAAATGCACCATCTCTGGGTCTGATAACAGAGCAGCACAAATTTGGGATGCTGAGACAAGTTCTGTCATCACTGGTTGCTTCAATGAACACACTGGTCTGGTCTACTCAGTTTGGTTTTCACCTGATGGAAAGCACATTGTCTCCAGGTCTCTTGACAATATGGTGTGAATTTGGGATACTGAGACACATTCTGCCATTGCTGGGCCCTTCAAACGACATACTGATTTGGTCAACTTAGTTAGGTTTTCACCTGATTTTGATTTTCTGCTGTTCATCACTCTCAATCTGGTATCCTGATCACACATCCTTGATTTTCAGCATGCTCACTGTGATTCATGTTCATGGAGACTTCACAATAATGGCTGGTTGTGAAATACATCTGGTGCCCTTGTTCTTTGGATACCACACTACTACCCAAGGTCTGCTCTCTGTCTACCTCCACTAAGCATTATTGGTAGTCAAATGATATGGGGAACAATGTCAGAATGTTTTAACTACAAGTTGTGGGGCCAATATCGCCCTTGTATATCCTGTGCTTCAAGACAGTATACCATGCAGTAGTGACGGAGGTGACCATCCAAACAGAGATCCAGTATTGCATCTTTCAATTGAATGTGGGAAACAACCAAAGCGGAGTGATAAGAAACGTGGTTATTCTAAATTTGGGGAGTTGTTGTACTAGTTGGTAGGGGCATGTGATCAGATGGCGAGTTACTATTTAAGAAGTCACCGACTGGAAGGTCGGAGTCTTAAATTTCCACAACATGGTGAAGGCAAAAAGAACCACAAGGCCTGTGCGCTGTCGGTGTTGGGTAATTGGTGACGACGTAAAAAATGTGTTTACCGTCACCATTGGGCAATCGGAAACAGTGTTGACCCTCAAGGAACTCATAAGGTCAAGGATTTGCGAATTTGAGAATGTGCCTGCCAAAGATCTCCTCCTCTATGCCGTTCAATGTTTATCTTCGCCCCTTTCGGAGACTACACGGCTCGACTCTCAGACTAAAATCAAGAATCTCCCGCATCTTGTGATCATCATTGACGGACCCAGGCCAAGTACGTACTCACAACATTATGTTGCATGCGCTGACATTACTGTCCAGTTACTCTTTACTACTGGGTGCATGGTGACCTGCCCAATCAAATTCAGTCCGTCCAAGCTTTCCCACATAACACAATTGAGGTGCTGAGAAGAACCATCATTTCCCAAGACATGGACCTCAAAAACTGTTTTGAAAAGGAGGTTGTCTTGTATAAACCTCCTGTACACAAAGAGGGCGAACTTGCAAACGTGCTCGAGTCTGTCAAATTCTCTAATCTGGAAACTTTACAAGGTGGATGCACTCTGTCAACTGCTTTTGCGCCATTCGATCCGGAGAGCACACTTCATCTTGTAGTTGTCGGTATGTACCTTTTGTAATCTGAACGTTCCAATTAAAGTATGCCAGTTATGTCAAAGACAATACTTGTTGAATGTTGGATTCGCGAGTCAGACAATCTTGACCGATTCAAAGTCATGACTAGCATGAAAAATGATGTCAATGACCTGAAGAACCAAATCAAGCACACCAATCACCTTGATGCTTACGGCACGCGGTTCGATCTATTCAAGATTTCAACACATCATATAGATGACCTCGCCGAGATCCTTGGTGATACAGAATCCGGTACTCGCCTGGGCGGACAAACGTTGTTGAAGGTTTTCGAAGACATGGCTCTTTCTGAGCTGCTGTGCATTGTCATTGCGCCCAACGAAAGTAAGTTTGACCGAAATAAGCTTGACTTGTACTCACATGTCCGAAAGAACCATCGAAAGGCCCTCTATCAAACCACTACCCCCCTAAAGTGGATCATCCGGTCGTGGACGCACGTAAAACCGTCTTGAGTCTCATCCCAAACCAGAGGCCGTCTCGCTCTGGAGCTCCAAGTTCACTCCGATCTCGGCAGCGGTCACCAAATCCAATACCCTGCGGTCGTCCTATATCTATAGAGGATGTTATTCCTCCATCCCTACTACACCCTATATTTGGTCGCTTTGTTGATGAATGTCAGAATATCCTACCAACATGGAAGGATAATGTATTTGCCGATGAAGTCGCGAGAGTTATGTCGGAACTGTACAACAACGAAGCTCAACGCGTTCGCACCGTCGTTGAAGTATTCACCAAATATGGCATTTCGTTCGACTTAGCAGACAAAACCCCATATCCGATGGACGCAACCCTCAGCGTCAACAATCATCGTTATGCAATTGCTGAATATAAGAATGAAGCCGAGCAAACGTCAACAGAGCCATTTTTTCAAGCTATTGGATACTACGAGGAGTGTACGAGAGACACAGCTCTCACATTCTACGAGTCACCACTGCCATGCATCCTGGTGGTCATTTTTGGTTGGTCCCTCTGCTTCTGAAGTCTAGCGCAAACTCTGAGTACTCTTTATGTAGGGCCATATATTGAGTTTTCTGCTGCCGTATGGAATACGCGTCCCTCGATACGGCTCCTCGCCGATCCTATTTCGTTTAAATTTTACTCCACCGACACGCACATCCAATCTTCCGTAGCGCGTCGCTTAGCTGCTTTTCGCAGAGCTGTCGTACGGTTGAATGAGTATTATGAGAAGCTGCAGGAAACGCGCGGAAATCTTCCCCCGGATCAAGCACAGTTGTTCCCATACCCAACCAGCTACAAGTCTGGTGGCACCGAGAAAGCTTTCCGGTACGTAAAACAGCTGGACTCAGCCAAGCTTGTCTTCGAAGGAAGAGAAGGCGACGACAAGATTTTCATCAAGTTTACGAAGTCTTACTCACCTGCGGTCCACAAATTCTTTGAAGCGCGGCAATGTGCTCCAACCTTGCGAGGAATAAACCCACTCCCAGGTGGTTGGTGCATGGTGGTCATGGATCTAATTGAAGAGTATACAGAACTGCGAAAATGCGAGACATCGCCCACCCACATTTTGCAAGACGTTGCAGCTATATTTAAAGAGTTGCATCTATCTGGCTATGTTCACGGCGATGTCCGGGATACAAACATCATGGTGTTGGAAGATAGGAGGAAGTTCATGATCGTAGACTTTGACTGGGCAGGGACAATCGGGAAGGTGCGATACCCGGTGGGCATAAACTTCAAAGACATAACGAGGCCACTCGGCGCTACTGACGGGAGGTTGATCGAGGCCGCCCATGACAAATTCATGATTCACCAACTGCAGGAGCACACTGTAGAGGAGGATGGTGAACAGACCTTTCAGGGGCAAGACTGTCCGGAATACTGTCTGGAAAATTGTCTGGAAGATTTTCTCGAGGACTGTCTGGAAGGCGGGTCGGAAGACGAGGTCAGAATGGGGTAGCGCTCTGGAATCCGCAACCAATAGTACCACCCGTGTTGTATGTCATCGCGTGTATGTACTATTCTCGTCACTTGCGTCCTGGCGAAGTTGAAGTTGGATCGAGGATACGATTGGCGTCCGAGCCTGAGCGTGGTACATACCTAGTACACCCAGGGGAGGGGATTCGAATTCGGAGCCAATATGGCGTGTGCATTGACATTTTCATACCAGCTCGGGCGCGTCCAAGTAGAACTGTTGCGTTCCGAATCGTAAACGTTATGTACATTCGATCGGCCGTAGCGATGAGACCTTCAGACACCATGCAACTATATATCCAACCATCCGCATACATCCACCAGAAACCACCCATGGAGGTCAATAGGGCCAACATGACGGTGACCCATCCCATGGGCAGACCTTGACTGTCATCGGGGATGAGCAAGCGGAGCACTGTCCAAGACAATAAGATACATGCGCATAAAACAGCGCCATGGCAGAGTGACAGAGATAGAAAAGCAGGGAAAGGCTATGGAATACATTATATATGAGCAGTGGCGCTGATGTCATGACCGGGGGTTGTGCGAGGTAAGACGATAGAATACGACGAACTGTTTCCCGTATTCAGTGACACGCCACTGATCCAGAGCTGACAAATCCTTATCCCAATTGATGTCATCTAAATCAAACTCGCGAGGCCAGGAAGAAAGGAGGGATCGGAAACGTGTGTGCCAGGGAATAGTGAGCCTCTGGCTAGAAAGCTCCCAAGTGTTGTCATGCCAAGGGAATCAGTCGCTAGGAAGGTCCCACGACGAGCGAAACAAATCCCGGCAGGCATCGACACGGGCAGCACAATCGGGAAGCGACATGCTGTCAACGTGCATGACGAAATCATCTGTCTCCTCGAATTGTAGATTGTGGTTCGTCAGGGCGAGATCGTACACAACCAAATTAGACAAAGACAAACCCTTGTTCTCAAAA
>JBBPLC010000523.1:0-17523 GCA_038089535.1 Hemileccinum rubropunctum
TCCTGAACTCTCCTGGGCATGCTCTCAATCAACCTTTGACATTCTGCAACCTCTATCTTCTCCCACTCCACTTGTACTCTTTCCCAAAGTTCTGTTATCCCCTTTGCTGACTCTGGATACTCTGCTAACCTTCTTTTAAGAAGAAACCATAGATGTTCTATGGGATTAAGGTCTGGAGACTAAGCTGGCCACACCATAACCTCAAAGCCATGCTCAGCAAACCATTTCTTGGCCCTTTTGCTAGTGTGTTTAGGATCATTGTCCTGCTAGAAAATAATATCATCTGGAGTTTTGCCAAAATACTCCAGGGTTTTCTGGAGTTCATCCTCCATAATCTGTAGGTAAAGATCAGTATCCATCCTACCATCAAATTTGCATGCCAATCCAACCACTTCCCATGTCATACAACCCCACATCATCAGAGAACCCCTCCAAACTTGACTGTTCCTTGTACTAATCTATCACTTAGACTCTCCCCTGCCTTTTTCCATGCCCATCTCTTTCCATCTGACCCAATATGATTAATTTTGGTTTCATCTGACCATTTAACTTGTTTCCAGTCCTCTACAGTCCAGTGCTAATGACTTTCTGCAAAGTCCAGTATAGCCTTTCTATGAGCAGCAGTGTTACAATTTACTCTTTTCTTTTCTTTTCTTGTTGCATCTCATGGACAGCCTCGTTCTTCTCTCCGACGACGCCTTTACACCGCCATCATTCCCACTCCACTTACCCTATTTAGACTCCTCTGACCTACCGCTGTAACACAGCTTGGTCCATGCACTGATACCCAGGGTATATATAGGCTGCTACCTTTACCATGTATTCTCTAGGCTAGACCTACCTGGAATAGCATCTTTGTTCCCTTCACTCGTCTGTTGCTTCTCTAAGTCTCTCGTCCTACTTTTGAGTGAACACTCATTGTTCTCCTTTGTCTCCAGTTACTCTTCATAGCAACTCGTCCTCGCCGCTCTTCTTTGTGGACATCTCGTCAATAAGGGTATCCCATGGTCGATTATCCCTTGTCCACCTCAGGAAGCCCCTGTGGACGTCTCCAGTCATTAACCATATGACTCATCTTTGTCTCCGGTTGTTCTCCTCATCTCCCAGGTGTTATAGGATTCACGATACATGACTACTATAACACTAGGACGCTTATCTTATCTTATCTTATTGGGTAGCATCTCACATGACAACCCCCACAGCTAGGCTTAGGGTCTAGGACCACACCTAGACTGGTCACATGACATGACGTCATCATTGGGCCTGGAGCCATGACCTCATCGGTCTAGGCTATGACATCATCAATGATGTCATGCCTCATGGTAACCTCATGGACACCTCATGTTACCTTAGTCATCTACTATCGCACAGCCCTCATGCATACAGGGAGCCTCCCCTAAACCGTACCCTTATCTATATATACCACAGACCCTCCCTGTATTTACCTTAGTTCTATTCACTTGTATCTTGCCCAGTTCCCCACATCTGAACTGCCTGAGGTACACAGTGGGTGCTCTTCCACACTCCTTGCCGGGTTATGCCATCCCGTTATGAAAGGCACTCATCGTCGAACCCTTCCTCCATCCTCGTTGGCCTTATCTATTGGCTAGATGCCACTCGTCGTCCACGCCAGCAGGAACCTTCCTGCAAGGCGGATGGAGCAGCCTCGTTTGCTGTTCCACTCCATTACACCAGGTCTACATTCATTCCTACCCAGACCAACTGTAACAAAAGGTCTAGCTTCTCATCAAAGAGGCTATCACCATCATAGTCCCTCACCATTTCACAACCACTGTGTTCTGATCCTCGTTGGTCAGCTCCCCGATCAAAACCACTTGATGACTCTTCCTCTTCTGAGTAACCTGACTCTAAAGAAGAAGACTACCTTAACCCTGATACCCTTGTACCCTCTGTCACTCAACAAAGTGAATCCCTTGACCTTTCGCAACAGTTCTCCGCTAGTCTAATGATCCCTTGACAACCTACTCCACTATCCCCCACTCCCATCGCTACTACCCCAGTATTTCTGATACCTTGTATCCCTCCTATTGTCCTTCCTCCACCCATTGTCCCACCTCCATTCATTAGACCACCTTCTCCTGCCATGTCTTCCACCAAACTCACCGAGCTTCATGTCTGCACCCCCGAAGCCTTCGACAGTTCTTACAAAATCACCGTCCAATGGCTCAACACTATCCAATTTTATCTCCATGTAAACAACAAAGTATACGACACGGATGCTAAGCAAGTCGTCTTCACCCTCTCGTACATGTCCAAAGGCCCTGCCCTCACCTGGGCAAACACATTCCGACAAAATGCCATTTCCAGAACCACTGTCACCCTTGGTACTTTCACGAACTTCGTCACCGAATTCAAGAAAACCTTTGAATACCATGACACTGTCAATGACACTGTTGCCTGGCTTGCCACAAAATGCATGGTTCTTAACACTAAGACCAAGTGTCATGAACCATCCCTTGATTCCTACATCTCCTCATTCCAAAACCACATTGCCCTTACAGGTATCACCGATGAAAACATCTTCATCAACTACTTCTCTGCAGGAATTCCCCCCTCTCTTATGGGCTGCATTCTCTCCATGGACACCCCTTCAACCAAGATCGCAGCATGGTACAAAAAGGCAACCCACTTTCAAATGTAGTGGGACCACACCAATGAAATTGCTCAGAGAGGCAAGATGCCCTCTTTCCACTTCCACTCCTTCACCACCCCCACCCGCTCCCCTGCCAAAGACCCTGACGTCATGGATATCAACATAGTCCACATCACTAAACTTATCCCCAAGGAGCACAAATGCTGCATCGAAAAAGGACTTTGTTTTCACTGCTGCCATGCCATGAAACGGGATGGAAACAACTAAGGGAGCACAACACCTAATCTAGGCATTGGGTGACTTCAGCGACGGTGTGGACGGTATGGTTGCGAGTGTCCAACCAGACGTGGACGAGGACGTGGTAATCGGCGACGATGGTACCCAAGTAAAGCATGAACTTGGTACGGGTGACAATGAGCGAGCAGTAACGTTGCTTAGGAGACGGCAAATGCAGAGATACGATTGGATCAATGAGTCATTCACGAACTCAATGATGAAGAGTAAAGGTAAAGACAAGAGTGGTATACAAATGAACAGGCCCCAAAGGAGGAGGGTATTCAAGTGAATAGGACTGAGGAGTAGATGACGAAGGGAAAGGGTTTATATATGTAAGTAAGGGGAGTTTTAGGGTAGGTCGTCTGAGTCCTAATCGATTGAGGGCCGGTGTGAGAAAGGGAACAGGAGGAAAACATGATGCAGCCATGAGGACGGTGAGAAGTCCGTGTGAGAAGAAAGAAGCGTCCTCATGGGAAAAAGGAACGGAGATGAAAGACATGAGGTATGATGTCATGATGACATCATAGGCTAGACCTCAAGTCACGTGATGGGTCTCACGGTCACGTGTACTGATCTCGTGACTTGGAAAATGAAACAAAAATGTTAAATTTGAAAGTGAAGAAAAGTGAGAAATGCAGCGTATAGGTCCTGAACTATAACACTACCCCCCATTCACCAGATTCGAGATCTAGTCGAGAATCGGTGAATTCGGTATAGGAGGGACCAAATGGACGGAAGAGGGAAACAAATTCTGTCTCAGAGATGCCCCTAATAGGGCGTGGAGCATTAGGATGAGAAGTGTGAAACTCGGCGATTGCGTCTTGCGCGTGTTTTAAGTTAACGGTGGGTTCCCCGGTGCGATCCACCTCGTCCCATCCCTTCCAGTGGATGAGGTATTGTAGTTTTCCGCAATGAAGCCTTGACTGAATGATACGGTCGACTTCGTATTCTTTGTGATGGTCTTTGGTCACGGTGATGGGATCTGGTTTAAATACGTTTTGTCCGTCCAGTGGGGCTTTGTATGGTTTTACGCAGGAAATATTAATGGTTGGGTGAATGGAAATGGAGGAAGGAAGGGCAAGAGTGACGGCATTAGCGAGAATGGTGGTGATATGATAGGGGCCAATGAATTTCTGTGTTAATTTACACGCGAGGTAGAGGAGGGAGAGATGTTCGGTGGAGAGCCAGACTAGGTCACCAATAGAATATTCGGGAGCTGAAGAGCGCTTGGATGTTTGTGCGTGCAACATCCAATTGCGGGTTTTTTGTAATGTAGAGGTGATCTCTTCATGGTTTCATCCTATAGTTTTGCCGAATGACCCCCCAGGAGTTGTAGTGGAGAGTGTGGGCTCCGTACCCATGTGTGGAGAGTAGTTTCATGTAACGGAAAAAGGTGTGGTTCCCGTGGCAGTGGTAAGGGTGTTATTGTGCGCGAACTGCACCATTTTCAGCCACGAGGCCCAAGTCTCCTGTTTTTTGGCGACATAAGCTCGGAGATACATGATGACTTCTCGGTTGACCCGTTCTGTTTGACCATCAGTTTGTGGATGGTATGCCATAGAGAGTTTCTGCTGGATGCCAAGTACTTTGCAAAGTTCCTTGGTGAACTCCCAGACGAACTGCGGTCCTCTGTCCGAAAGAATGGTGTTAGGAAGTCTATGAAGAGACCATACGTGGTCTCTAAATACAGTGGCTAAGTCCGAAGAAGAAGTTGGAACAATTTCTTTAGAGAAGCGATCGATAACTACCCCGATAGAATCAAAACCATTAGAAGGGGGTAGTCCGGCAACAAAATCAAAAGATATATCTTCCCATGGGTGAGAAGGAGCAGGCAAGGGCATAAGTTTTCCTGCCAGTGGCTTTGATGAACCCTTCATGAGGGAGCACACCTGACAGTGTTCGATGTACGAAGAAATGTTTTTGGCAGCACCTGGCCACCAATAGAAACATTTAATGGAAGCAATGGTACGGTCACGGCCTGGATGACCTGCAACAGGAGAGTCATGAAATAGCGAGATCAGCTCGGTGCGAAGTGAAGGAGGCACGAAAATGATGCTATTAGAATTTCTGAAGAGTTTTTCATTTGCATAGTATTCGTATTTGTTGATGGCATCAACGTCCTTTCTAGCGGATTCAAATGATAGTTTAGTTTCGAAGTTTGGCAACAGGGAAGTGGAGGAGATTGCTTTGACTCCTGTGGAGCCAAAACCTTTGTCGTTTCATTGTGACTCATCGAGAGTCTTTTCTTCTGTTAGGGTTGGATTTTCTATTTTTTCAATGATTAGTTGTGCAATTCAGTCGAATTTAGAAATGTGAAAAGGGGAATCGGAGTGGTTGAACAGAATTACACCAATTTCTCCCCTATAATCGGCATCAATGACTCCGGCTATGACATTGATTTTGTGTTCAAGGGCGAGGCCTGAACGAGGTGCAATTCTGCCATAGGTACCGGAGGGGAGTTGAATCTTGACACGGGTGGGAATGAGACCTTGGTCGTGGGCGGGGGATGTCAAGATCAATGGACGCGCACAGGTCGAAGCCTGCAGCATCAGGAGAGCCTTTCAAAGGTAAACAAGCATCTGTGGAAGTTAATGTGACCGGAATAGATAGGGAGGAAGATCGGAGAACAGTGGATGGGAAAACGGTGATGTTCTCATTTAGCTTATCAACGGCGTTGCCATGGTCAGGGTGACGAGAGAGAGCATCCGCCCGCCCGTTCATGTTGCTGGGTTTATAGATTAATGTGTAATTAAATTCCTGCAGTAGCTCATGCCAGCAGGCTTGACGGCCCGAGAGTGTCTGCAGCTTTTTCCAGTACTCGAGATTTTTATGGTCTGTCCAAATCTTGAAGTTAGCTTTTCCGATTAAATAATGGCGCCATTCTTCAAGTGCGCGAATAATAGCGAGTAACTCTTTGTCGTAGACTGGGTAGTTATGTTCCGCAGATGAAAAGGAGTGGGAAAGAAAGGCGCAGGGACGCCATGAGTTATCCTCCCCCAGAACCGACAATACTGCGCCTATGGCAATGTTGCTGGCATCGGTTTCGACACACATTTCCTTTGACGCATTGGGGAATGCGAGGAGAGGGGCGGCTGTAAACTGTTTTTTGAGTGTATCAAACACATTTTGTTGTGCCTCCCCCCAGGTGTATGGCATGTTCTTTTTTGTTAGATCGTTGAGGGGGCGAGTGATCTGGTCAAAACCGTGAATAAAGTGACGATAATGATTACACAATCCCAGGAATGATTGAAGTTGTTTCAGTTTTGTGGGAGCAGGCCAGTCGAGTATTGTGTTGACTTTGTTGCTTTGCATACCAACGCCGTCGGCAGATACTGTCATGCCAAGAAAGTCGACTTTATTGGCATTAAATACGCATTTTTCAGGTTTGGCGTAGAGGTTGTTTTCGCGTAATCTGCGCAAAACTTCCTTTACAACCTCGGAGTGTTCCTTGTTGGATTTGTTTTTGGTGAAGATACACATGTCATCAAGGTATATGATGACAGCAGCGTACATGTCATTAAATATATCATTCATCATCTGTTGGAAAGTGGGAGGAGAGTGAGTCATCCTGAAATACATTACGACGGGTTCGTAGGCTCCCAGGGGTGTAACAAATGCGGCTTTCCATTTGTCGCCTTCTTTGATGCGTATGTTGTTGTATCCCCACCTAAGGTCGAGGCAGGTGAATTTATCCACGCCTTTGAGATGGTTGATGAGTGCTGAAATGAGAGGGAGGGGATATGAGTTTTTTTATTGTACCTTCATTTAAATATCAGTAATCCATGACGAGGTGTTTCTCACCGGTTTTCTTGGGAATAAAAAATTCTGGCGCCATTTGAGGTGATTTTGAGGGGCAAATGTAGCCTTTTTCTTGCTCGGAAGTTAGGAAGTTTCGAACTTCCTCCAATTCTGCGTCTAAAAGAGGGATTACCCAACCCTTTTTGGGGACGAAGTCGGGTTTGAGATCGATAGCGTGGTCCCTGGGTTTGCGGACTAGCATTCATTTTGATTCTTCTTTGCTGAATATGTCGAGGAATTCGTGGTATTGTTTGGGTACCTTTTCAGCAAGTCCTTCCTTGATTGAACGAATAAATGGGTTCCAGACTTCTTTAATTAGTCCTGCTGCGTTGATCGTGATGCAGTTGTGGGTGCAACAGCAGAACTTTATTTCCTTATCGACCCAGTCGATGAGAGGGTTGTGGCGTTGGAACCAGTCATAGCCTAAATAAATTCGGTGAGTGCCTAGATTAGTTACCAAAGCGTCGACTCCTTCAGAGTGCCCTTGGTATGAGAATACAACAGAGATGTAGTTTGTAATTGTGCCGTGGGATGAAGAAGTTCCATCGGCGTTAGTGATAGATCGAGGAAGTGATAATTTTTTTGTGGGTATACCGAGAGACGTTACCCATTTTTTGTCCATGAACATTTGGACTGCTCTGGAGTTGAGGAGCACTTTTTCCGATGTTTTTTGCCATTTATTATTTTTCTGAAAGTAAACGTCAGTATCGATATTGAATTCCCCAGCAGGAGAGGTATTCCTGAGGGTAAGGTTAGGGTTAGCAGGAGATTTAGGTAAAAAAGAAATTTTGTCCATAACTGGAGAATTAAGTGCACTATTTTTATCCTCCGGTGCCGTGCTCTGAGCTTTGCTCAAAAGAGACACTCCTTCAGAGTCAGTATCGTAACTAGTATAACAAGAATTGTTCGGTAAGTCATCATCGTCCAACCCACCGTCCATCTCCCCAAGTACAGAGAAGTGATTAGAAGAGGAAGGAAAAAAAGAAAAAGAAGGGTCCTTGGCCGAGTAGGTACCTCTCTCTACTCGGCTTTGCCTTTTCCCTTGAGTCCTTTGGCGGCAAGCTGGCAAGCTCGGGACTCGAACATGTCCAGGTAATAGGCCTGGGCCTCTTTGGTCATCCACAAGGGATTTCCGGAACCTTGTGCCGTTTCGGGGACGGCAGCGATGGTGGTGGTAGGAGCGAGAGGTATCTTGCAGAGAGGAGCGGGGCAAGGCGGGGCATAACGTGTGCAGCCGGTGACCAGATCAAAGATAGGCCGGCCACGTGGTTTGCGTGGTTCCTTGCATGCGCGCAATAGGTGACCAACTTTATTGCAGTTATAGCAGGTACGAGACTCCTGTTGGTTAGGTTGAACCGCGCGTGTGTCCATTGGGGTGCCTCAGCCTGGTTGCATTCCTACCTCAGTGAAATGAGGCTTGAATTGTCATTGTTGCGGCTGTTTACTACACTCTAGTCGCATCTTTTCGAACATTTTGCCCATCTTGATTGCTTTCTCTTGCCAGGTGGCAAGCGAGTCAGCGAGAGCGGGACTCCTTGTCGACAACTGAAAGTAAATATTGTAGTCAATACGTTCTTTATACAGACGTAAGACATTGTTGTCATGTTTAGACAGGTCCGCATCCTGTCGTAAAAGCTTGAATTGTTGCGTAAATACCTCAATTAGCATTGAGCCTTGTTGGATGTTGGTGAGTCTGATGTAGGATTCTTCTTTCAGGATGTCTATCCTGAAATGTTCTTTGACCTCTTTTTTCAATTCCTCCCAAGTCGGCCATTCGAGAGTGGAGTTCGTTTTCTGGTATTTCTCGAGAGTGATTCTCGAGAAGGGTTCTGCTTTGCCCACCATTCGGAGAAGAACGGCGGCAGTTTATTGATGATCATCTAGACCGCCCTGACATTGGACCCAGGTAGCAATCTTCACCCACCATGGGCGGAATGTTACCTGGTTACCATCCCATGTGCCGGGATCGGCGATAAGCTTGGCGGGGAGTGACGAGAGACATGTCGTCGCGGCTTCGGTGAGTTGTTGAGTCATTTGTTGCTGCGAAAGCAACGACGCTTGGAGAAGAGCAGCCATGTTGGCCATCGTGTTATGAATGTCGGCCCACATTATGTTGGGGTCGACGGGCAGGGCAGCGGCTTGTTCTGACATTGTTTAGAGGAACTTGGAGGGTCGGCGGAGAATGGCTCGGGCACGGAGACGAAAGAGGTTGGGGAAACAACTGGTTTCGGGTCGAACATTCTTTAGTTCGAGGCAATGGTGTTTGCACTGACAATGTGCACGGGGTAGAGCTGGAGGTGGTGGAATGGGTGAGACAGCGCGAGAGGAAAAGGAAGGAGAAGGGGAGCGGGGAGTGGGAGTTGGTTCGCGAGAAGGGATAGGTGCTGGGAAATATTCTCTTGGTTGTTCGACGGGATGGTCATTGGGGTCGATTTCGTTGGCGATGGCCGGTAGACCGAGGTAGTGTGCGAAGTTTGGGGTGAAAAGACAGGGTGGCTCTGGTGCAGGTGATAAATGGATAAAATGGGTGGCAGTGTAGAAGTTGATTGCTGCTTTTTGTTGCTGGAATGCTAGATGGTCTGCGCAAGCACGAGAGCGCATGTAACAGCGATGGCGAGGGGGAACAAACAGGTTCGGCCTTGCAGCAGTCTTATTCAAGTGAAATGGGATGGAAACAACTAAGGGAGCACAACACCTAATCTAGGCATTGGGTGACTTCAGCGATGGTGTGGACGGTACGGTTGCGAGTGTCCAACCAGACGTGGACGAGGACGTGGTAATTGGCGACGAGGAAGTTAACGGTACCCAAGTAAAGCATGAACTTTGTACGGGTGATGACGAGCGAGCAGTAACATTGCTCGGGAGATGGCAAATGCAGAGATACAATTGGATCAATGAGTCATTCACGAACTCAATGAGTCATTCACGAACTCAATGAGTCATTCACGAACTCAATGAGTCATTCACGAACTCAATGATGAAGAGTAAAGGTAAAGACAAGAGTGGTATACAAATGAACAGGCCCCAAAGGAGGAGGGTATTCAAGTGAATAGGACTGAGGAGTAGACGACAAAGAGAAAGGGTTTATATATGTAAGTAAGGGGAGTTTTAGGGTAGGTCATCTGAGTCCTAATCGATTGAGGGCCAGTGTGAGAAAGGGAACAGGAGGAAAACATGATGCAGCCATGAGGACGGTGAGAAGTCTGTGTGAGAAGAAAGAAGCGTCCTCATAGGAAACAGGAATGGAGATGAAAGACATGAGGTATGATGTTATGATGACATCATAGGCTAGACCTCAAGTCACGTGATGGGTCTCACAGTCATGTGTACTGATCTCGTGACTTGGAAAATGAAACGAAAATGTTAAATTCAAAAGTGAAGAAAAGTGAGAAATGCAGCATATAGGTCCTGAACTATAACATGCCAGCCATAATAGCACCTCTTGCCCTTCTTTCCCCTCCACACCTAACTGCTGCATGGAGAAGAAGATCCATCAGGTCGAAGAAGAATCCAACCTCCCCACCTTATGCAAGATTGATGATGACAATGATGAAGTTGCCATCAGGAAGGTTTCCTTCCAAATGGATTTTTAGAAAGGGGATCTCAGTCAATGCGAGTCTCCTCTCCCTCCTTCTTGTGTGCTCCTGTATTTGTATCTGCTACCACTAAAGCCATGCAAATCCCAATTCAGTTAGTTGTCCCCTCGCACACCCAGAAAGCTGTCGACACCAGCACCCACATTGATAGCGGTGCTGAAATCTCTTGCATTGACCAAGACTTTGTATCAAAACATCATCTCCCTACCAAGAAGCTTGCCTCCCCTATCCGAGCTTGAAATGCCAATCACTCATATAACAAAAATGGGATTATCACCCACACTTGCACCCTGTACTCCAACATTAAGGGAATCTTCCAAAAGGTTACCTTTTACGTCATGGCCTGCAGAAAAACCAATGTGATCCTCGGACTTCCTTGGTTAAAAATCACCAACCCCATGATCAACTAGAAAAGTTGAACCCTTTCCCTCCCCGAATCCCTTGACAAATCCAACAATTTCTATGCTTCCTGCGCAAGAGACACTGAATGACACAACTCCCACTTTCCTGCACCTCAACATGTCCATGTATCCTCCGTCCATGACTACCACCTTTATGACTTTCTCAAACAAGAAAATGAAGAACAGTTCTTCTCCCGTGCTCTTGAAAATTGCTCTCTCTTCCAAACCATCTGTGGGGAATCCCGTTCTGTCCCCAAAGGGTCTCCCATAATTGCCTGACTTACTACTGCCACTGAACTCGCCATGGAAGCCAAACGAAACAAACTGAAAGTCACCCTTCCTCCCAAATTCTCCCAGTTTACCCCCATCTTCAACAAGGAAACCACAGATCACATTCCCCCCTCTCAACTCTATGACCACGAAATCAATGTCAAGGATTCCTTCATCCCTACAGTCGGAAAGATATACCCCTTATCTCCTGACAAACAAAAAGCCACTGAGGATTTCTTAGACAAGAACCTCAAAGCCAGAACAATCCGCCCTTTGAACTCCCCCCAAGCTGCACCCTTCTTCTTCGTCAAAAAGAAGGATGGCAGACTTTGTCCCTGCCAAGACTACTGTTACCTCAACGAACATACTGTTCGTGATGCCTACCCCCTTCCTCTTATCTTTGACCTCGTCAATAAACTCCAAGACGCCAAGGTCTTCACCAAATTTGATATACAGTGGGGATACAACAACATCCATATCAAGGATGGACACCAATAGAAAGCTACCTTCATCACCCATAAGGGGCTCTTCGAACTCACTGTCATGTTCTTCAGACTCACCAATTCCCCCACCACATTCCAGAGATTCATGAATGACTCCTTCCGCGATATGATCACCAAAGGATGGCACATCATCTACATGGATGATCTCCTCATCTTCTCCCCTGGCACTGCTGTCCACGAGGAACATACCAAATGTGTCCTCCAACAAATGATGGAACTTGACCTCCATCTCAAACTCAAGAAATGCAAATTTGCCACCACCAAAGTCGAATATCTTGGTATGATCGTCAAACCTGGTCAACTCACCATGGATCCTGTCAAACTTGATGGCATTGCCAAATGGGCTACCCCTCAGAAGGTCAAGGATGTTCACTCCTTCCTTGGCTTTGCCAACTTCTACCATCACTTTATCCCTGATTACTCCAACATTGCTCGCCCCCTCATTGACCTTAACAAGAAACACTGTGCTTGGTCCTGGACCCCCACATGTCAACAAGCCATGGATACCCTCTGCTCCCGATTCCTTTCTAAACCTGTCCTCCACCTTCCAGATCTCTCTGCACCCTTCGCCATCGCCACTGACACCTCCAAATTCACTTCAGGAGGCATCCTCCTCCAAACTGACTTAAATGGCAACTGGCACCCCTGTTCCTACCTTTCCCAATCATTCTCTCCTGCTGAAAGGAATTACAACATCTACGATTCCGAACTCCTCACCATTATCTGCGCCCTGAAAACGTGGTGACACTATCTTCATGGCTCCCCCTTTCCTGTCTCTCAACATGCGGCATGTTCCTGATTCTCAACTTGCTGGCCCTGATGTCCTCTCCTGCCGACCTGATCTTCTCTCTGCCATTGACTCCCCTGATAACAACAACATCACCCTTCACCCTTCTTCCTTATTTGTCAATGCAATTGACACTGCCCTGGCTGATAAAGTTCAATTGGCCTCAGCTTCCAACCCCCCTGTGCTGCAAAGCCTTCAATCCATGAATGGTTCTATTCCCCCCACCTTCCACTCCCATCTTTCAGATTGGAAACACACCAACAGCCTCTTGACCTACAAGGACCATATCTACATACCCAATGACCCCTCCCTCTGGCATACCATTGTCCAATGCTGCCATGATCATGAAACTGCGGGACACCCTGGATTCCTTAAAACCCGCCAGCTTGTTGCTGCAGAATTCTGGTGGCCCGACCTCACTTCCTTTGTCTGAAAATATGTGGAAGGCTATGCTACCTGCCAGCAAAACAAAGCCAATACCTATCCCACTGTTTTGTTGCTTTCCTTCATCCGTTCTCTTGCTTTGCGCCCTTTCCAACAGATCTCCTGCAATCTTATCACCAATCTTCCCCTTTCCGCCGGCTTTGATTCCTTATTGGTCATGGTCGACCACAGGCTTACTAAGGGGGTAATTCTATGCCTTACCAAGAAGTCCATCACCACTGAAGGAGTCACTGATCTTTTCTTCCACAAAGTCTTCCTCTGCTTCAGCCTCTATGACAAAATCATCTCCAATCATGGTCCCCAGTTCACCTCTGCCTTCACCAAAGCCCTTGGAAAAATCCTAAACTACGACTTATCTCTCTCCACTGCCTATCACCCCCAATCTGATGGGAAAACCGAACGCATAAACCTAGAAGTCAAAACCTATCTCCGAATCTTCTGCAGAGATAACCCTGGCTTATGGTCTGAAAAGATCTCCCACGCTGAATTCACACACAATCACTGCCCTCATTCCATTACTGGCAAATCCCTGTTCTTCCTCATGATGGGCTTCAAACCCCAAGCCCTACCTTCTCTCCTCCCTGAATCCCCTCTCCCTGATATCAAATCCTGACTCAAAGCTCTCTCTGCAGCCCATGATGAAGCTCTAGCCACCCACGAACTCACCTGCCAAGTCATGGCTTCCCACACTTGCAAGAATTTCACCCCTTTTACCCTAGGAGATAAAGTATGGCTAGAAGCCCATAATCTCAAGTGATCTATTGCCAACCTGAAGTTCGCCCCCAAACAAGAAGGACCCTTTACTGTAAACAAAGTCCTATCTCCTATTGTTTATCAACTCTGCTTCCCTAAAACATGGAAAATCCACAACACATTCCACGCTTCCCTTTTATCACCTTATCACAAAAATGATATCCACAGACCCAACTTCCCTGCTCCACCACTGGATCTTATCCAGGGTGAAGAAGAATATGAAATTGAAAAGATCTTACACCACCGTGGAACTCTGTCTCACCGCTTTTTCCTGATCCAATGGAAAGGATACTCCGCTGAAAAAGATTCCTGGGTTCCTGAATGGGACTTAAAAAATGCAAAGTCTGCCCTTACAAATTATAAAAGCTCCATCCCTCCATCTTCCCTCACAACTCAACTTAAACCTCTACTGCCATGTCCTCCCAACCAACCATCTCTGACTCTGTTTCCTCTCCTTCTTCGCTTTCCCCTTCTACCTTAGATTTTTCCACCCCTTCTTTGGCCGAAAGGCTTTCTTCCCCTCCTCCACATAACACCTCCCCTGAACCTTCTTCAACTCATCCTTCTCCAGGATAGAACCATACCCCCGTGCCCAACTCACCAATCACTCCTCCTGCCATCATCTCTGTCAACATTCCCCTGTATGCCCATCATCTCCGTGAAGAACTTGCCAATGGTCGTGCCCTGGAATGCCAGGCATCCCTCCTCCAGAACCCCTGCATAGCCGTCCCTCTTAGCTGCTACCTCGATGTTGGCTCCCCATTGTGGAACCTTTACCACACCTACCTCCAGGTCCAATGCCTGGGTAATCTCTTGACCCTCTCTGGAGGAACCTTCAGCTGTTAGGCCAACTTTGTACACAATATCCAGCAGAATCTCGAGGGAAACCTCACTGCCACCCTCTTCCAACTTGGAATGCCCGAGTTCCTTGACAATGTCAACTGTTACCTATTAGAGCTTAACCAGTATCATGCTCACCCTAACCGCACTCATCCCACCTACATTGCCCTCTCCTTCATCACTGCTGACGAATACCATACCCCCTTCACATCTTCTTCCCCACTCCTACCCGATGAGCTCATTGCCATCCAGCATGCCAAGCTTGCGCATGAAATATAAACTAGAGGAACCATTTACAGAGAACTTACCAACACCCCCCTCTCTCGTTCACACCCCCACTATAATGAAACCTGCTTTGAGTGCCACCATTTGGGACATCAGCAAATTGACTGCCCCTGGTACCAATGCCTTTCCTGTCTCGTAACCACACCACACCACACCCAACAATGTTGCCCTCTCCATCATTGAACCTCTCCTCCCCCATTTTCCTCACCCTCTAGTTCCTCCCACTCCTCCTCATCCTCTGCTCGCCCTGTACCTCCTCCTCATTCTTGGGTCACCCCCTCTCATCTGCATCATTATAACTGACGCTCTTGCTCCCCCATTCCTCGCGCTCCCTTCCCATATGACTATGATAATCCCTTTGATGATGCTGCCTATGCCAATATGACTGGCTCCCCTGATGCCTCCTATCACAACTTCTGACTTGCACCCTTTATGCATTATCCTTCTCTGGAGTTTCGGATTTAGTAGGGGGGTAATGTTATGATTCACTCTTTTCTTTTCCTTTCTTGTCACATCTCATCCCGTGACCCATGCTCTTGTCACATCTCATCCTGTGACCCATGCTCTTGTTGTTATAGTTTGGGACCTGTGTGCTACGTTTCTCAAACTTTCCTTCACTTTCGGACTTAACGTTTTCTCTTTTACTTTTGAAGTCACATGATCAGTGCACATGACTGTGAGACCCCTCATGTGACCAGAGGCCTAGCCTATGATGTCATCATGACATCATGCCTCATGTCTTTCATCTCCGTCTCCTTTCCCATGAGGACATTTCTTTCTTCCCACACAGACTTCTTGCCGTCCTCATGGTTACCTTGTGTTCACCTCATGCTTCCCTTCTCACACCGGCCCTTAACTATTTAGGACTCAGATGACCTACCCTAAACCTGTCGCTATTCACTATATAAACCTGCTCCTCTTTGTCGTCTACTTTTCCTTAGTCCTATTCACTTGATTACTCTCCTACTTAGGGGCCTGGTCATTTGTCTACCACTCTTCTTAGTCTCGATCTCACTCTGCTTTTGCCAGCTTCGTGCATGTTATCACATGCTCATCATCGTTCCACGTTTTATGCTTTACCTAGGAACTGTCAACTTCCTAGTTGCCGAATATCATGTCCTAGTCCACGTTTGGCTAGGCACCTGTAGTCGCACCATTCACACCATCACAGAAGTTGCCCAATGCCTAGATTAGGTGTTGTCCAACTTTAGTTGTTTTCCGGTTCACTCTGTTTCACTTGTCTTCCCTTCCTCACGATGACCATTGTGTTTACTTCCGCTCTTCTCTCATGATGGTCATTCTGATTACTCATTCTTATCTCTTATCGGATAGCCTCATTCTTCTCTCCAATGACACCTTTACACCGCCATCATTCCCACTCCACTTACCCTATTTAGACTCCTCTGACCTACTGCTGTAACACAGCTTGGTCCATGCACTGATACCCAGGGTATATATAGGCTGCTATATTTACCATGTATTCTCTAAGCTAGACCTACCTGGAATAGCATCTTTGTTCCCTTCACTTGTCCGTTGTTTCTCTAAGTCTCTTATTCTACTTTTGAGTGGATACTCATTGTTCTCCTTCATCCCCAGTTGCTCTTCATAGCAACTCATCCTTGCTGCTCTTCTTTGCGGACGTCTCATCAACAAGGGTATCTCTTGGTCAATTATCCCTTGTCTACCTCAGGAAGCCCCTGTGGACATCTCCAGTCGTTAACCACATGACTCATCTTTGTCTCCAGTTGTTCTCCTCACGACTTGTCCTGTTGATAAGGAAGTCTCTTAGTCGACATCCCTCATCTCCCAGGTCTATGTTCGTTCCTGTTATAGTTCAGGACCTATACGCTACATTTTTACTTTTCTTTACTTCCGGACTTAACGTTTTCTTTTCTTCTTCAAAGTCACGTGACTCTCACACATGACCTGAGGTCTAGCCCATGATGTCATCATGACATCATACCTCATGTCTTTCATTTCCGTTCCTTTTCCCATGAGGACACTTCCTTCTTCTCACACGGACTTCTCCCTGTCCTCATGGCTACCTTGCATTCCCCTTGTGTTCACTCTCTCACACCAGCCCTTAATTGATTAGGACTCAGATGACCTACCCTAAACACTCCATACTTACATATATAAACCCTCTCCCTTCGTCGTCTACTCCTCAGTCCTATTCACTTGAATACTCTCCTACCTAGGGGCCTGTTCATTTGTTTACCACTCTATTCTTTACCATTAATCTTCACCATCGAGATCGTGAACGACTCTTTGGTCCAATCGTATCTCTGCATTTGCCGTCTCCTGAGCAACATTCCTGCTCGCTCGTTGTTCCTCGTGCTAAGTACATGATTTACTTGGGCATTGTTAACTTCCTCGTTCTCAACTACCACATTCTCGTACACATCTGGTTAGACGTGCACACTTGCACCATACATACCGTCGCAGAGGTTGCCTGACGCCTAGATTAGGTGTCGTTCAACTTAGTTGTTTTCTCCGTTCACTCTGTTTCAGCTCCTACCTGGACTGACCGTAACAAGCAGTAAGGCAAGGACATTTCTTCTTTACTATAGCCTTCATGCCTGCTTTCTTCAAATGACAAAAAACAGTCTGGGAAGAGAGGGTATGGTTCTTGACATCTTGAAGGGTCTTGGTAACCTGGACTACATTTTCAGCCTTTCCAGTCCCAATAAGGTAAATGGCATGACACATATCAGTAGGTGTTATAATGGTAGGACAGCCACCAGAGGATTTAGCCAGATTTGGATGAAGTTTAGAATGAATTCTACTGATAGTCAAGTGGTATACACCAGTAGAATCAGAGATTTGATGAGTAGATTGACCCAAATCCAAGAAAGAGATGATTTGATTGATTTGAGTAGTAGAAAGGGATTTCATGGTAGTGGTAGTGGATCAAGAGTGGTGTTGTGGTGTATTTATGTTGTGTTGAACTTATTAT
>JBBPLC010000524.1:0-17459 GCA_038089535.1 Hemileccinum rubropunctum
TTGGTAAATATTTTTATATTCGCAATGGGTAGATCACGAGATCGATTCCGCTTTTCTGTAGGGGTTCCACATCGCGCCACTCAGGATATCATTTGGGTACGTCGCAATGACCCGCTCAGTTAGGAGATTTTTTTGACTGCAATGTCAGAGGGGCCAATGCATTCCTGCGGGTGCGACAGTCATTGGATGCCATTGGTAGACCACTTGTCATTCTTTGTTTGTGTTGCATCGCTCAGTTGTGATCGTTCACCTAGGGCTATATCTCAAGACCCAGTGGCATTCCCGGACCCCGAGAAATTTGATCCGCAACGATGGATCGACGATCAAGGTCGACTCCGCAATGACATGTACAACACCTTCGCATATGGATTTGGCCGAAGGTATATAACCTGATTATTATATCCGTCACCTTTGTTTTCCTGGCCGGACTCTGACGTCATTCATAGAATATGCCCGGCAGTATATTTCGCGAACAGGTCGCTGTACATCAATCTTGCGCTGTTGCTTTGGTCGTTCCGGATTGTGCAGCGAGCTGACGCGCCGATCAATGTCAATGATTATTCAGATAGCATTATCTCACATGCGGCTCCTTTCGCTGTGGAGTTTATATCTCGGATAGAAGGAAGCCTGTTGAAGGAGATGTGCGCGAGCCAGTAACCTAGATCATTGAGTTAGGTGCTGTATTTACTTATTTTTTGCAAGTCTTGGTGAATGGATATGGCGAGAGAGTGATGTGAAATCCAGATTGTGCAATGCGCTTCCCACACACAACTCGGATACCAGTGATCCATGGTTGCCAATGGATTCGAAACAACTTGATGGGGTGACTCTGTCCCCGAGTCGTGGCTATTGTTGCATGCCACTATTGGCTTCCTTGATTGCTAGCAAACTCCCTTGTTTAGCTGGCTATGGAGCTGAACTGTCTTGAGGCTGACTTGGGTGCACTGACACATTTTGTGATAGTAAACCCAGATTTTCAAGACTTGTCTATAACTTGCAGAAAGTCTGGGATTTGGCCGGTTTGGGTGGAAGTTTGTATGTGAATTTGTTGCCAAGTTTGGGTAGGTTTGTGCCGCGTGGCTGACGTTTGTCAGCGCCCGAATTTCGGAAATGCCCATGGTAACACAGGCCCTCCTGCCATGCGCGGCTGACATTGCGGGGATTGAACCTTATTCTTCCTGCCTCTCTGCCAATCCTGCCACCCCTCATTCCTGCTGTTGACTACTGACTCCAACCATTCATTGCTGCCATCCATTGTCTTGCTCTTTCCAGTTGTATGTCTCCCCTATGTTGTTAGCCTCCTTGGGCAGAAAGTATGGCAAGCAGCAAGAAAATCTGGGTGGCAACATTTAATTCCCACCATATCAGCCATGCATGGCAGGACCCTTACCTTGCTACAGATGTGTCTGAAATTAAGGTACTAACAAATGTCAGCCATGCAGCACAAACTGAAATGGAGTGAAACTGAAGAAATAACTATGAGAACAACACCTAATCTAGGCGTTGTGCAACTTTGGCAATGGTGTATACTTGACGAGTATGAACATCCAACCAGATGTGTATGAGGACATGATAATTGAGAATGAGAAAGTCAACAGTGCTGAGGTAGATCATACAACAGCAGAAATGACAAGCGTGCAGTAATGTTGCATGGGAGACGGCAAATGCAGAGTAAGATTGATGATAGTAAGAAGAGTGATAAACAAGAGAACTGGCCCCAAAGGTGGAGAGGATTCAAGTGAATAGGACTCAGGAAAAGTAGACAACTGAGGGGAGGGGGTTTATATAGTGAATAGTGATGGGTTTAGGGTAGGTTATCTGAGTTCTAAATAGTTTAGGGCCGGTGTGAGAAAGGAGACATGAGGTAAAAGCAAGGGGAACATGAGTACAGCGAGAAGTCCATGTGGAAAGAGAAGTGTACTCATGTAAGTGAAAAGATGGAGATGAAAGACATGAGACGTGATGTCATGATAACATCATGGGCTAGGCCTCAGGTCATGTGAGGGGTCTCACGGTCATGTGCACTGGTCATGTGACTTCGAAAGTAAAAAGAAAATGTTAAGTACGAAAGGTGAAGAAAAGTGAAAAGTTAGTGTATATGAAATGGGATGGAAACTAAAACTGGAGTATGCCACCTAATCTAGGTGGCAGACAACTTCTGCAATGGTATGTACTTGTTATAGTTCAGGACCTATACGCTATGTTTCTCACTTTTCGTCACTTTCGGACTTAACACTTTCTTTTCTTTTTTGAAGTCATGTGACCAGTGCACATGACCGTGAGATCTCTCACATGACCTGAGGCCTAGCCCATGATGTCATCATGACATCATGCCTCATGTTTTTCATTTCCGCTCTCTTTCCCATGAGGACTCTTCCTCTTTCCCACACGGACTTCTCGCTGTCCTCATGGATACCTTGCTTCCTCCTCATGTTCACTTTCTCACACCGGCCCTTAATCGATTAGGACTCAGACGACCTACCCTAAACTCCCCATACTTACATATATAAACCCTCTCCCTCCGTTGTCCATTCCCCAGTCCTATTCACTTGAATACTCTCCTACTTAGGGGCCTGTTCATCTGTTTACCACTCTTCTGTTACTTTCCAAATCTACTCTGCATTTGCCGGCTTTGTGCACGTTATCGCACACTCCTCGTCACTCCACGTTTTATGTTGTATCTGGGAACTGTTAACTTCCTCATCGTCGACTATCATGTTCTCATCCACGTTTGGTTGGACACTCGCAACCGTACCGTCCACACCGTTGCCAAAGTCGCACAATGCCTAGATTAGGTGTTGTACTCCCATAGTTGTTTTCATCCTGTTTCAGTACTTGATGAGTCCTAACGTTGAGCCAGACATGGATGAGGACGTGGTATTTGAGAACTAAGAAGTTTATAGTGCCCAAGTATATCATGAACTTGGCATGAGGAATGATGAGCATGCACTAATGTAGCATGAGAGACGGCAAGAGCAGAGTAGATTGGGATAACTAAGAAAAGTGGTAAACAAGAGAACTGGCCCCTATAGTAGAAGAGGATTCAAGTGAATAGGACTAAGGAAAAAGTAGACAACTGAAGGGAGTGGGTTTATATAGTGAATAGTGATGGGTTTAGGGTAGGTCGTCTGAGTCCTAAATAGTTTAGGGCCAGTATAAGAAGTGAAACATAAGGTGAACACAAGGAGGACATGAGGATGGAGAGAAGTCCGTGTGGGAAGAAGAAAGTATCCTTGTGGGAAAGGAGATGGAGATGAAAGACATGAGGCATGATGTCATGATGATATCATGGGGCTAGGCCTCAGGTCACATGAGAGGTCTCACAGTCATGTGCACTGGTTGCATGACTTCGAAAATGAAAAGAAAATGTGAAGTATGAAAAGAGAGAAACAGTGAAAATGTAGTGTATAGGTCCTGAACTATAACACTACCCCCCATTCACCAGATTTGAGGTCTAGCTGAGGATCAGTGAATTCGGTATAGGAGGGACCAAAAGGACAGAAAAGTGACATAAATTCAAGCTCAGAAATGCCCCAAATAGGATGTGGGGCATTTGGATAAGCAGCATGAAACTCTGTGATTGTGTCTTGCATGTGTTTTAAGTTAGCAGTGGGTTCCTAGGTGTGATCCACCTCATCCCATCCCTTCTAGTGGATGAGGTATTGTAATTTCCTGCAATGAAGCCTTGACTGGACAATGTGATTGACTTCATATTCTTCGTGACAGTCTTCAGTCATAGTTATGGGATCTGGTTTAAATATGGATTGTCTGTCCAGTGGGGCTTTATAAGGTTTAATGTGGGAAATGTTGACTGTGGGATGAATAGATACGGAAGAGGGGAGTATGAGAGTGATGGCATTAGAGAGGATGGCAGAGATATGGTAAGGGCCAATGAATTTTTGCATAAGTTTACGTGCAGGATAGGGGAGAGAAAGGTGTTCAGTGGAGAGCCAGACTAGATCTCCAATAAAATAATTGGGGGTGGAAGAGCACTTGGATGTTTGTGCATGCAACATTCAATCACAGGTTTTTTATAATGTAGAAGCGATCTCTTCATGTGAATGACCAATAGATTTACTGAACGACCCCCCAGGAGTCATAGTGGAGATTGTGGGCTCTGTTCCCATGCATGGCAAGTAGTTTTGCATAACAGAAAAAGGGGTAGTTCCCATGGCAGTAGTGAGAGTATTATTATGCGTGAACTGCACCATTTTTAGCTATGAGGCCCAGGTCTCCTGCTTTTTAGCGATGTAAGTGCAGAGATATGTGATAACTTCTTGGTTGACCCTTTCCATTTGACCATATGTTTGAGGATGGTATGCCGTAGAGAGTTTCTACTAAATGCCAAGGACTTTGCAAAGTTCCTTGGTAAACTCTGAGACAAATTGAGATCCCCTGTCCAAAAGGATAGTGTTAGGAAGTCCATGGAGACACCATACATGATCTCTAAATAAGGCGGCTAAGTCTGAGGAGGAAGTCATTTTAAAGCAAGGGAATAGAACGATTTCTTTAGAAAAACAGTTGACAACTACCCCAATAGAATCAAAACTGTTGGAAGGGGGTAGTCCTGTGACAAAGTTGAAAGAAATATGTTCCCATGGGTGGGAAGAAACAGAGAGCGGCATAAGTTTGCCTGCTGGTGGCTTTGATGAACCCTTTGTGAGGGAGCACACCTGGCAGTGGTCTATATATGAGGCAATGTCTTTGGCTACACCAGGCCACCAGTAGAAGTGTTTGATAGAAGAGATGGTGCAGTCGCGGCTGGGGTGACCCAGTGATGGGAGAATCATGAAATAGTGAGATTAACTCGGAGCGAAGGGAAGGGGGCATGAAAATGATGCTGTTCAAATTTCTGAAGAGCTTTTCTGAGGCATAGTATTTGTATTCATTGATAGCATCAACGTCCATTCTGGCAGATTCAAAAAATAATTTAGTTTCAAAGTTTGGAGAAAAAGAGGAAATTGCTTTGACTCTGGTGGAGCCAAAATCTTTGTCATTTCATTGTGACTTGTCTAGAGTCTTTTCTTCTTTGAGTATAGGGTTTTTTTATTTTTTAATAATTAGTTGAGCGATGTGGTCGAATTTAGAAATGTGAAATGGAGAGTTGGAATGATTGAACAGAATTATGCCTATTTCTTCCCTATAATTGGCATCAATGACTCTGGCCATGATATTGATTTTATGCTTGAGGCAAAGGCCTGAACGAAGTGCAATTCTACTGTAGGTACTGGAAGGAAGTTGGATCTTGACATGGGTGGAGACAAGGCTTTGATCATGGGCAGGGATGTCAAGATTGATGGATGCATACAGATCAAAGCCTGCCATGTCAGGAGAGCCCTTTGAGGGTAAGCAGATGTCTGGGGAAGTTAATTTGACTGGGATATATAAGGAAAAAGAACAGAGAATGGTAGAGGGGAAAATGGTAATGTTTTCATTCAGCTTGTCGACGGTGTTGCCATGGTCTGGTCAACAAGAAAGAGCATCAGCACGTCCATTCATGGTGCCTGGTTTGTAAATAAGGGTATAGTTGAATTCTTGCAGCAGCTTGTGCCAGCGGGCTTGGCAGCCTGAGAGCATCTGTGGTTTTTTCCAGTATTTGAGATTTTTGTGGTCGGTCCAAATCTCAAAATTAGCTTTTCCAATTAAATAGTGATGCCACTCTTTGAGGGTGCAAATGATAGCGAGCAACTCCTTGTCGTAGACCGGGTAGTTGTGTTCTGCAGATGAAAATGAATGTGAGAGGAAGGTGCAAGGGTGCCAAGAGCCATCCTCCCCTAGGACCAATAAGACCATGCTGGTGGCAATATTGCTGGTGTTGGTCTCAATGCACATTTCCTTGGAAGCGTCAGGAAAAGCAAGGAGAGGGGCAGTTGTAAACTGTTTTTTGAGTGTGTCAAATGCTTTCTGTTGTGCCTCCCCCCAGGTATATGGCACATTTTTCTTTGTCAGATTGTTGAGAGGGCAGGCGATCTGTCCAAAACCATTAATAAAATGACAATAATAATTACACAGCCCGAGGAATGATTGAAGCTGCTTGAGCTTCAAGGGAGCCAGCCAGTCAAGTATTGCATTGACTTTGTTATTCTGCATGCTGACACCAATGGCTGATACTGTCATTCGGGTGTTAAATACACATTTTTTGGGTTTTGTGTAAAGGTCATTTTTGCATAACCTGTGCAATACTTCCTTTATAACCTCAGAATGTTCTTCATCAGATTTGTTTTTGGTAAAGATGCACATGTTGTCAAGGTAAACAATAACTGCAGCATACATGTCGTTAAGAATGTTGTTTATCATCTGTTGAAATGTGGGAGGAGAGTTAGTCATCCCAAAATACATTACTACTGGTTTGTAAGCCCCCAGGTGTGTTACAAATGCTGCTTTGCATTTGTCATCTTCTTTAATACAACCATTATTGTAACCCTACCTAAGATCCAGGCAGGTGAATTTGTCCGCACCTTTCAGGCAGTCAACAAGAGCTGAAATGAGGGGGAGAGGGTATGAGTTTTTAACAGTACCCTCATTTAAGTAATGATAGTCCATAACAAGATGTTTCTCGCCAGTTTTCTTTGGAATAAAAAACACAGGAGCTGTTTGAGATGATTTTGATGGGCGAATGTAGCCCTTTTCTTGTTCGGATGTGATGAAGTTTTGAACTTCTTCTAATTCAGCGTTGGAGAGAGGCATTACGTGACCCTTTTTTGGTACAAAGTCAGGTTTCAGGTCTATGGCATGGTCCCATGGTTTTTGTACAGGCATGCACTTGGATTCCTCTTTGCTAAATACATCCAGAAATTCATTGTACTGTTTGGGTACTTTTTCGGCAAGTCCTTCTTTGATAGAGTGGACTGCTGGGTTCCAGACCTCATTGATTAAGCTGGCTGCATTGATAGTGACACAGTTACACATGCAGCAACAGAACTTGATTTCTTTATTGACCCAGTTGATTAATGGGTTGTGGTGTTGGAACCAGTCATAGCCTAAATAAATACAGTGAATGCCCAAATTGGTTACCAAGGTGTTGACTCCTTCAGAGTGACCTTGGTATGAAATTACAACATAGTCGGTAATGGTTCTGTGGGATGATGAAGTCCCATTGGTGTTAGTAATAGAGCATGGTAGTGATAATTTTTTGGTGGGAATGCCCAGGGATGTTACTCATTTTTTGTCCACAAAAGTTTGGACAGTGCCGGAATCAAGGAGTGCTTTTTCTGATGTTTTTTGCCATTTCTGATTTTTCTGGAAGTAAACGTCAGTATCAATGTTGAACTCCCCTCCAGGAGAGGTATTCCTGAGGGTAAGGTTAGGATTAGAAGGGCGAGCAGGTAAAAAAGAAATTTTGTCTGTATTTGGAGAATTAAGCACACTATTGTTATTCTCCAGTGTCTCGCTCTGAAGAGATGCTCCTTTGGAGTCAGTATCATAACTAGTACAAACAAAATTGTTCAGTGAGTCATCATCGCCCAACAGACTGTCCATCTCCCCAAGTACAGCAAATCAATTATAGGAAGGAGACGAGGGAGAAAGAGAAGAAGAAGAAAAAGGTTCCTTAGCCACGTAGGTACCTCTCTCTACTTGGCTTTGCCTTTTCCCTTGAGTCCTTTGGCAGCAAGCTGGCAAGCTCGGGACTTGAACATATTCAGGTAATAGGCCTGGGCCTCTTCAGTTATCCATGGGGGATTTCCAGATCCTTGGGTGGCCTTGGGGACCGTGGCAATAGAGGTTGTGGGAGCGAGAGGAATTTTGCGGAGAGGGGTGGGGTGAGGCGGAGCATAGCAGGTTTGACTGGTTATGGGGTCAAAGATGGGATGGCCTTGAGGCTTGCATGGTTCCTTGCAAGCACAGGAGAGGTGTCCCAGCTTACCACAGTTGTAACAAGTACATGTTTCCTGTTGAGGCTGGACGGCACATGTGTCCATTGGGGTACCTTGGCCTGGTTGTGTATCCACTTCCATAAAGTGGGGCTCGAATTGGTGTTGTTGCGGCTGCTTGCTCCTTTCTAGCTGCATCTTCTTGAACATCTTACCCATTTCCACTGCTTCCTCCTGCCATGTTTCAAGGGAGTTGGCAAGGGCAGGACTTCTGGTCAATAATTGGAAGTAGATGTTATAGTCCATCTATTCCTTGTAAAGGCGAAGAACGTTGTGGTCATGTCTTGACAGTCTGCATCCTGCCGAAGAAGCTCGAATTGTTGTGTAAATACTTCTATCAGCATCAAGCCTTGCTGAAGATTAGTAAGACAGATGTAAGACTCCTCTTTGAGGACATCAATGCGAAAATGACCCTCTACTTCCTTTTTTAACTCTTCCCAGGTTGGCCATTCCAGGACAGAGTTCTTTTTCTGGTATTTCTCCAGAGTGATGCATGCAAATGATTCAGCTTTGCCAATCATCCATAGAAGGACAGCAGTGGTTTGTTGACAGTCGTCGAGACCTCCTTGACATTGCACCCAAGTTGCTAATTTTACCCACCAGGGGTGGAACATGACGCAATTACCATCCTAGGTGCTGGGATTGGCAATGAGTTTGGTCAGCAGGGACGATGGTCTAGTTGTGGCCACCTCAGTAAGTTGCTGCATCATCTGCTGTTGTGATAATAATGATGCTTGGAGTAGAGTGGCCATGTTGGCCATTGTGTTGCGGATGTTGGCCCATGTTACGTTTGGGTTGACTGGTAGAGTGGCTTGTTCTTCTTGCTGTGACATAGCTCAGAGAAATTTGGAAGGGTGATGAAGAAGGGTTTTAGGGTGGAAACGGGAGAGAGCTGCAAAGTGGGTGGTCTTGAGATGGATGTTTTAAGGGTTACAGTGGTATTTTTTGTGCTGATGGTGCGCAGGAGGTAGAGCTGGTGATAGGGAAGGGGAGAGATGTCGATGGAGGAAAGGGGAAGGGGAACATGTGGGAATTGGCTCAGGAAAGTATTCATGAGCAGGTTCAATGGGATGGTCATTAGGGTCGACCTCATTGGTATCAGCAGGGATCTTGTTTACAAGATGTGTGAAATTTGGGGCGAAGGCAGGTGTGGGCTCTGGTGCTGGTGAAATACAGATAATACGAGTGGCGGCATAGAGGTTGAGGGCAGCTTGTTGTTGTTGGAAAGCAAGGTGGTCTGCATGAGCACAAGAGCACATGTAATGATGAAGGCAAGGGGAAACAAACAGGATCGGCCTCATGGCAGACCTATTCAAGTGAAACTGAAGAAACAACTATGAGGGCAACACCTAATCTAGGCATTGTGCAACTTCAGCAATGGTGTATACTTGATGAGTACAAACATCCAACCAGACATGTACAAGGATGTGATAATCGAGAATGAGAAAGTTAATGGTGCCAAGGTAGATCATACAACAGCAGAAATGACGAGCATGTGGTAATGTTGCACGGGAGATGGCAAATGCAGAGTAAGATTGATGATAGTAAGAAGAGTGGTAAACAAGAGAACTTGAAACAGAGTGAACGACAAAAGAAACTAACAAAGGAGAACAACACCTAATCTAGGCATTGTGTGGCCTCTGAACAGTGTGGACAGTACAGTTATGGGTGTCCAACCAAACGTGGACCAGAATATGATAATTGGTGACTAGGAAGTTGACAGTTCTCAGATATAGCAAAAACATTTTACGATGATGAGCATGTGTTTAATGGGCACGAAGTCGGCAATTGCAGAGTTAGATTGGAAAGGGATAAAAAGAGTGGTAGATAAGAGAGCTGGCCCCTAAGGTAGGAGAGGATTCAAGTGAATAGAACTAAGAAAGGAGTAGATGACAGAGAGGAACGAGTTTATATAGTGAATAGTGATGGGTTTAGGGTAGGTCGTCTGAGTCCTAAATAGTTTAGGGCCAGTGTGAGAAAGGAAACATGAGGTGAGCACAAGGTAAACATGAGGTCAGTGAGAAGTCCATGTGGGAAGAAAAAAACGTCCTCATGGGAAAAGAGACGGAGATGAAAGACATGAGGTATGATGTCATGATGACATCATGGGGCTAGGCCTCAGGTTATGTGAGGGATCTCATGGTCACATGTACTGGTCATGTGACTTTGAAAATGAAAAGAAATCGTTAAGTATAAAAGTGAAAGAAAAGTGAAAACATAGCATATAGGTCCTGAACTATAATGTTGAAAGCATACAGGTGGTAAGGTAGAGGAATACCTGACACTCACCAAGGTTTAAGGGGTTGGCTTAAAGAGATGGTTGTGGTAAGAACACAAGATGCTATTTGAACTCAGACAACTGAGTTCCAACTTATATACTACATGGAGCGTGTGACTATTTCCTAATGAGGTAAGCTACACTACAACTAGTAAGTAATAAGTAGTGTTGAGAGCTACTACATGGTGCTCAATCAACACTCCCTCTCGCTTAGCTGTCTATCTAAGGTGCATAAGTGAAGAGAGCACTCATTCAAGGTGCTATGGGTTAGTCATAGAAGACTAGCCCGAGTTGCGATCTGTGTTATAGTTCAGGACCTATACGCTACGTTTTCAACCTTTTTTCATCATTTAAACTTAACACTTTCTTTTCCTTTTTGAAGTCACGTGACCGTGAGAATCCTCACATGACCTGAGGTCTAGCCCATGATGTCACTGTGACATCATACCTCATGTCTTTTATCTCCGTTCCCTTTCCCATGAGGACGCTTCTCTCTTCCCACACGGACTTCTTGCCATCCTCATGGTTCCCTCATGTTCTCTCCTTCTCACACCGGCCCTCAATCGATTAGGACTCAGACAACCTACCCTAAACCCTCCGTACTTACATATATAAACCCCTTCCCCTTGTCGTCTATCCCTCAGTCCTATTCACTTGAATAGGACTGCCACAAGGCCGAACCTGTTCGTTCCCCCTCGCCATCGCCGTTTTATGCGCTCCCGTGCTCACACAGACCACCTCCACTTCCAACAGCAACAAGCAGCTTTAAATCTTTTCGCCACCACCCATATCATACGAATTTCGCCTGCACCAGAGCCACTCCACTTCGCACCGTTCTTCGGGCTTCCAGCCTACGCCGACGAGGTCGACCCTAACGACTACCCCATTGAACAACCCCGCAAATACTTCCCAGCCCCCATTCCGTCTCGAGAACCGACCCCTGCTCCTCGTTCTCCCTCTCCTTCCTTCTCCTCCTGCGCCGTCTCCCCCGCTCCCCCGCCTCCAGCTCTACCCCACGCATGCTGTCAGCGCAAACATTGTCACCTCGAACTAAAAAATGTTCGACCTGAAACCGGCCGTTTCCCCACTCTCTTCCGCCTCCGCCCTCGAGCAGTCCTCCGTTGTCCCTTCAAATTTCTATAAGCAATGTCCGAGCAAGCCGCCGCCCCGCCTGTCGACCCCAACGTTATGTGGGCCGACATTCGAAACACGATGGCCAACATGGCCGCCCTCCTCCAAGCGTCGTTGCTGTCGCAGCAACAGATGACGCAGCAACTAGCTGAAACTGTGGCGACGCGTACTTCGTTGCTACCTACAAAGCTCATCACCGACCCAGGTACGTGGGACGGTAACCGAGTGACATTCTGCCCCTGGTGGGTAAAGATCGCCACTTGGGTCCAGTGTCAAGGCGGTCTAGATGATCGTCAACAAACCGCCGCCATCCTCCTCCGGATGGTGGGCAAGGCAGAATCCTTCTCAAGAATCACCCTGGAGAAGTATCAGAAGAAAAACTCCGTCCTCGAATGGCCAACGTGGGAGGAGTTGAAAAAAAAAGTTGAGGAACATTTCAGGATCGACGTCCTGAAAGAAGAATCATACCTTCGGCTCACTAACCTTCGGCAGGGCTCGATGCTGATCGAAGTGTTTACGCAACAATTCGAGCTATTACGACAGGATGCGGACCTGTCGCGACACAACAACAACGTCTTGCGTTTATACAAGGAGCGCATAGACTACAACATTTACTTCCAGTTGTCGACAAGGAGCCCAGCCCTCAAGAACTCGCTCACCGCCTGGCAAGAAGGCGCGATCGAGATGGGCAAAATGTTCAAGAAAATGCGGTTAGAACGGAGTAAACAACCGCAGCAACATCACTACGAACCTCGCTTCACAGAGGTAGGCACGCAACCGGGCCGAGGCGCCTCCATGGACACTCCCGCAGTCCAACCAACTCAGCAGGATACAAGGACCTGCTACAACTGTAACAAGGTCAGTCATATCTCGCGCGCGTGCAAAGAACCGCACAAGCCGCGTGGCCGGCCCATCTTTGACCTGGTCACCGGCCGCACCCATTACACCCCGCCTCGCCCCACTCCTCTCCGCGAGATACCACTCGCCTCCACCACCGCCATCGCCGCCATTCCAGAAATGGCACAAGGTTCCGGAAATCCCCCGTGGATGACCGAAGAGGCCCAGGCCTACTACCTGGATATGTTCGAGTCCCGAGCCTGCCAGCTCGCCGCAGAAGGACTCAAGGGAAAAGGCAAAGCCGAGTAGTGGGAGGTACCTACTCGGCCAAGAACCCTTCATTTTCTTCTTCTTCTTTTAATCACTTCTCTGTACTCAGGGAGATGGATGGTGGGTTAGACGATGATGACTTATCGAACAATTTATCTTGTACTAGCTACGATACCGACTCCGAAGGAGTGTCTCTTCGGAGCGCGGCACCAGAGGATAAACATAGTGTGCTTAATTCTCCGGTTATGAACAAATTTTCTTTTTTACCCGATTCTACTCCTAACCCTAACCTTACCCTCAGGAATACCTCTCCTGCTGGGAAATTCGACATCAACACTGACATTTACTTCCAAAAAAATAACCAATGGCAAAAAACATCAGAAAAAGCGCTCCTCAACTCCGGAGCAGTGCAAACATTCGTGGACAAAAAATGAGTAACCTCCCTCGGTATACCCACCAAAAAATTATCTCTTCCTCGCTCCATCACTAATGCCGATGGGACCTCTTCGTCCCATGGCACAATTACAGACTACGTTTCAGTTGTTTTTTCTTACCAAGGGCACTCTGAAGGAGTCGACGCCCTGGTAACAAATTTAGGGACTCACTATATTTATCTAGGCTACAACTGGTTCCAGCGCCACAACCCTCTCATCAACTGGGTCAATAAAGAAATAAAGTTCTGTCACTGCACCTGCAACTGCGTCACAATCAACGCAGCAGGACTAATTAATGAAGTCTGGAATCCATCTATTCGCTCAATCGAGGAAGGACTCACCGACAAAGTGCCAAAACAATACCACGTGTTCCTCGATGTATTCAGCAAAGAGGAATCAAAACGAATGCCGGTCTGCAAACCTTGGGATCATGCTATTGATCTCAAACCCGACTTTGTCCCAAAAAAGGGTTGGGTAATCCCTCTCTCTGACGCCGAATTAGAAGAAGTCCGGAACTTCATTAACTCCGAACAAGAAAAGGGCTATATCTGCCTATCCAAATCCCCACAAACGGCTCCCATGTTTTTTATCCCAAAGAAGACTGGCAAGAAACGTCTCGTCATGGACTACCGTTATCTAAATGAGGGTACAGTAAAAAACTCATACCCTCTCCCTCTCATATCAGCACTCGTCGACCGCCTTAAAGGCGCGGACAAATTTACCTGCCTTGATCTTAGGTGGGGCTACAACAACATTCGCATCAAGGAGGGTGACGAATGGAAAGCCACGTTCGTTACACCCCTGGGGGCCTACGAACCCATCGTAATATATTTCAGGATGACTAACTCCCCTCCCACCTTTCAACAGATGATGAATGATATATTTAACAACATGTACACCGCGGTCATCGTATACCTCGACGACATGTGCATCTTCACAAAAAACAAATCCAATGAGGAACACTCCAAGGTCGTAAAGGAAGTGTTGCACAGGCTACGCGAAAACAACCTTTACGCAAAACCCGAAAAATGCGTATTTAACGCCAGCAAAGTCGACTTTCTCGGCATGACAGTATCCACTGATGGCGTTGGTATGCAAAACAACAAAGTCAACACGATACTCGACTGGCCAGCCCCGACGAAGCTCAAGCAGCTTCAATCGTTCCTTGGACTATGTAACTACTATCATCGTTTTATTAACGGTTTCGGACAGATCGCTCGCCCCCTCAATGATCTGACAAAAAAGAACGTGCCATACACCTGGGGGGAGGCACAACAAAACGTGTTTGACATGCTCAAAAAACAATTCACAACCGCCCCTCTCCTCGCATTTCCTGATGCCTTGAAGAAAATGCGTGTCGAGACTGACACCAGCGACATCGCCACCGGCGCAGTCTTATCAGTCCTAAGGGAGGATGGATCATGGCACCCTTGCACCTTTCTTTCTCATTCTTTCTCGTCTGCTGAACGTAACTACCCAGTCTATGACAAGGAGTTACTTGCTATCATCCACGCCCTTGAAGAATGGCGCCATTATTTAATCGGAAAAGCTAACTTCGAGATCTGGACAGATCACAAAAATCTCGAATACTGGAAAAAGCCACAGACGCTCTCAGGCCGGCAGGCCCGCTGGCACGAGTTGCTACAGGAATTCAACTACACTCTAATTTATAAACCTGGCACTACGAATGGCCGCATCGATGCCCTCTCCCATCGCCCCGACCATGGCGACGCCGTCAATAAATTAAACAAAAACATCACTGTCTTCCCTTCTGCTGTCCTCCGTGCTTCTTCCTTATCTATCCCAGTCGAATTAACCTCCACAGACGCTTGCTTACCCTCGAAGGGCTCCCCCGACGCTGCGGGTTTTGACCTGTATGCGTCCGTTGATCTTGACATCCCCGCCCATGACCAAGCTCTCATACCCACCCATGTCAAGATCCAACTCCCATCCGGTACTTACAGCAGAATTGCACCATGTTCGGGCCTCGCCCTCAAACACAAAATCGACGTCATGGCCGGAGTCATTGATACCGATTATAGGGGAGAAATTGGTGTAATTCTGTTCAACCACTCCAATTCCCTTTTTCACATTTCTAAATTCGACCATATCGCACAACTAATTATTGAAAAAATAGAAAACCCAACCCTAACAGAAGAAAAAACCCTCAAAAACTCACAACGAAACGACAAAGGTTTTGGCTCCACAGGAGTTAAAGCAATCTCCTCCACCTCCTTATCCCCGAATTTCAAAACTAAACTATCTTTTGAATCAGCAAAAATGGATGTTGATGCCATCAACAAATACGAATACTATGCCAATGAAAAACTTTTCAGAAATTCGAACAGGATTATTTTCATCCCCCCCTTCTCTTCGCACTGAGTTAATCTCACTATTTCACGATTCTTTAGTTGCGGGCCACCCAGGCCGCGACCGTACTATTTCATCCATCAAACGTTTTTATTGGTGGCCAGGCGCTGCCAAAGATATTTCTTCTTACGTCGAACACTGTCAGGTGTGCTCCCTCACGAAGGGATCGTCAAAGCCACCGGCAGGAAAACTTATGCCATTACCCGTTCCTTCCCACCCATAGGAAGATATTTCCTTTGACTTTGTCACAGGACTACCCCCTTCTAATGGTTTTGATTCCATCGGGGTAGTCGTTGATCGCTTTTCTAAAGAAATTGTTCTTTTCCCATGCCTTAAAACCACTTCTTCCTCGGACTTAGCCACTTTATTTAGAGACCACATATGGTGTCTTCACGGACTCCCTAACACTATTCTCTTGGACAGAGAACTACAGTTCGTCTCGGAGTTCACCAAGGAACTTTGCAAAGTTCTAGGCATCCAGCAGAAACTCTCCATGGCGTACCACCCTCAAACGGATGGTCAGATGGAACGGGTCAACTGAGAAGTTATCGCGTATCTCCAAGCTTACATCGCCAAGAAGCAGGAGACGTGGGCCTTGTGGCTAAAAATGGCGCAATTCGCGCACAACAATACACTCATCACGGCCACGGGGACCACACCCTTCTCAGTCACGCGAAACTACTCTCCACACATGGGTACAGAGCCCACAAACTCCACTACGACTCCTGGGGGGTCGTTCGGTAAAACTATGGGACGTAATCACGAAGAGATTGCTTCCACATTACAAAAAACCCGCGATTGGATGTCGCACACACAAACATCCAAGCGCTCTTCCGCTCCTAATTATTCCATTGGAGATCTAGTCTGGCTCTCCACTGAACACCTCTCGCTCCCCTATCCTGCATGTAAATTAACACAAAAGTTCATCAGACCCTATCATATCATTGCCATCTTACCTAATGCCGTCACCCTTGCCCTCCCTTCCTCCATTTCCATCCATCCTACCATCAATGTTTCCCGCGTTAAACCCTACAAAGCCCCACTGGATGGACAAAATGTATTTAAACCAGATCTTATTACCGCGACCAAAGACACTCACGAAGAATATGAAGTCAATTGCATCATCCAGTCAAGGCTTCATCATGGCAAACTACAATACCTCATTCACTGGAAGGGATAGGACGAGGTGGATCGCACCTGGGAACCTGCCATTAATGTAAAACATGCGCAGGACACAATCGCTGAGTTTCACGCTTCCCACCCAAATACCCCACAATCCATTCAGGGTATCTCCGAGACCAAGTTCACCTCCCTCTTTCGTCCGTTTGGTCCTTCCTACACCGAATTCACCGATTCTTGACTAGATCTCGAATCTGGTGAATGGGGGGTAGTGTTATAGTTCAGGACCTATATGCTACGTTTTCAACCTTTCTTCATCATTTAAACTTAACACTTTCTTTTCCTTTTTGAAGTCACGTGACCGTGAGAATCCTCACATGACCTGAGGTCTAGCCCATGATGTCACTGTGACATCATACCTCATGTCTTTTATCTCCATTCCCTTTCCCATGAGGACGCTTCTCTCTTCCCACACAGACTTCTCACTGTCCTCATGGTTCCCTCATGTTCTCTCCTTCTCACACCAGCCCTCAATCAATTAGGACTCAGACAACCTACCCTAAACCCTCCGTACTTACATATATAAACCCCTTCCCCTCGTCGTCTATCCCTCAGTCCTATTCACTTGAATACCCTCCTCCTTGGGGCCTGTTCATTTGCTTACCACTCTTCATACTTTCTTCCTTACTCTGCCATTGCCGACTTCGTGCACGTTATCGCACGCTACTCGTTTACCTTGTGAATGCTATATCTTGGAACCGTTTACTTCCTTGTCGCCGAACTCCACGTCTTGATCCACGTTTGATTGGACACTCATAATCATACCGTCCACACCGTTGCTGATGTTGCCCAATGCCTAGATTAGGTGTTGTGCTCTCTTAGTTGTTTCATCCCGTTTCAATCTGAACTGATCAAGTTTAACATGTCCAAGGTTTTTAGTGAACATATCGGCAGGATTGCGTGCCCCTTCGACAAAGAATAGTTCTACTAAGCCTTCACAGATGAACTCCCTGACACCATGCCATTTGATGTCTACGTGTTTATTATGTTTTTCGGTAACGGGGTTCGATCCCATGAATATGGAACCTTGGTTATCACCACAAATTGGTATTGGGTGTAACTTGTATCCTAGTTCTTCCATTAAGGAAT